>QJNY01000039.1:0-258448 GCA_004155945.1 Monosporascus sp. mg162 | reverse complement strand
AAAAAAAAAAAAAGGACTTACCCAATACTTAATTAAGTAAAAGAATTACCCAAATTCCGAAAATACCTAAAAACCCGCGAAAAACCTTACGAATACCCAGCGCCTTTTGAAAAACTTTCACCAGCAACGCCGGAAGCGCCAAGGTTAAAGGTACTTTAATCCGCGTCGCCTAATAACGGCTAATCAATATTTTCAACCCCAGGCTATTCCGGAAAGTCTGTAACTTGCGTAACTTATGCGGCCCGCAAAGCCGTTTCGCGTTTTAGTTTTTTTTACTCCTCCAGTTCGTTTAAAAATTAAAGCCTACGATTTATTATTTTAATACCTTTAAACCAAAAACATTTTTGCTAATAGCGCAATCGCTGGAAACGGGCAATCGCCTTATTTTTTTTTTTTTTTGCGATCGGCACAATTGCTCTTCGATTAAAATTTCCTTACGTTTTAAACGTTCCGCTTCCTTATTAATATTACGCAAGGAATTAAAATAAATGCCCGATTTATCGCAACTCCGTTTTTTTAAAACGCAGTTTTTATAACCAATTACGTTTTTTATTATAACGCATTCTTTCTTATATTTAAAATACGCAGAATAAAGCATAACTTCGAAACCTTAATCTTAAATATAAGCAGCTAAACTTTCGCGTTTTTCCTTTTAGTTAGGACGCTTAGGAAATATTTAATTTTCGATACGGTTAAGCATAACGACGAAAAATAAGCAAAAAACGATAATATAAAAAAAAGGAAGTTACTTACCAAACAAATACGACAAATAAATTAATCTTTAAAAGTAAAAATCTTAAAAAAAGGGAAATCGTATTATAACCGAACAAGCTTAACCTATTAGTAAACAGTTGGAAGTTATATAGATTACCTTCGATGCAAAACCTTAAATTACGTAACGTAAATCCGAATAGATCTACGGATCCAAACGGATCAGTATGGTATAAATCCGACTAGATTTTCGGATTTATAAGGATTACAACAAATAGATCCGAATAAATTCTCGGATCTAAAGGGATCCCGTTTAAAATATATACGTTCATTATTTCCTATAGTTTAAATAATACCAGCTTGCAATAACAATTGGTTACCTAGATCTACATCTGCTATTACCAAACGTAATTATCGCTTTATTGCTCAGATTCCTACGATACCACTGTCAACATAAACCGTACGACTAGGTTTAATAGTTGGTTAAGCCCATAGCCGTCACACAAGCCCCATATACCTTAACGCCGTTAATAAGGCCCTACTTCATAAATATCATACCCGCTACCTCGCTATACAGTATAGTGAAAACGAAAAGCCTAACGTACGATCGTTGCTTTGTTCAAGTAACGCATCCTTCGCAAATAACCCTAATTGCAGGAACTCTTAAGAATTCCTGATATTATTATTTAGTGGCCTTATAATCTGGAAAGCGAATAAGCAGGATACAGTTACCACCTTAAGCATTAAGGCAAAGCTGTTAGCACTTTTTCAAACTGTTAAGGAAGCTATCTTTATGCAAAAGCTTTTTAGGGCTATAGGTCTAAAACTAAATAAAAAGCTAATTATTTAGGTGGACAACAAACAGACGATACGGCTAGTTACAAAAAAAGCTGTACGTCTAATTACGAAGTTAAAGCACGTCGATATTTATAACCACTAGCTTCGCGAAACCTTCGCTACGAAAAAAATCAAAATCAAATAAACGCTTATTAACGCAATAGTTACGAATAGCTTTATTAAGCTACTTAAGCTGCAAAAGCATCAGGAATTCGTTCGATTACTAAACCTTTAAAATGTTACTTTAAAACTTAAGAAAGCTTAAAAGAAACTTCGTTGCAATAACGTTATTGCCTTATAACAGGAAGAAGCTGTTGCTCTTATTTTCTCTATTATTTCCTTCCATCGTTCCTTCCTTTATACCGAAACCTAAACCACTTCAAATATTGGGTTAGTAAAAAAGCTTTTTAACAAAGCTTCCATAATTTAACGGTATAACATTAAGCCCTAACACCTAAAGGAATAGGTTCAAATCCCATTAAAAGTTCTCCCGAAGCCTAGGCATCTCGAGTAAATACCCAGGCTTCGCGATTTTGCCCTTTTTATTTTGTGCTTTCTAACCACCACGACGTTTCCTTTTTAGGCAATTCTTTTGCATCGTAAGAGCTTTAGCTGTTAGTTCCTAACAGCTGGGGGGGTGTGTCGGATCTAGAACGCCTTGGGTGGATCTAGAACACCTCGGCTTAGCTAGTTTTCGGACTAGCGGCTATCGTTTTCCGCTATCGCCACCCCGGTGGTAGCCGTATCTCTTGGCTATAGCTGTTTTTCTGTGTATATAAGGAGGGCTCACTACTCTCACTTTCTATCTAGGACCTTCTAGAGGTCAACCTGACAATTTATCCTTCTTCAGTCATATATGCTTCAGTGTGTGATCCAGGGTCTCATAGCCATCCCAACGGTATCCATCACACTGGGGTGCAAAGGTCTCATTTGATGGTATAGAGTCTGGGGCGCCCTCGCCTAGGGTAGCATCCCGGAAATTGAACGGGTCTTCCTTCATAGAGACTTCTCTCCGCTGGGTTCGCAGCGACACGCTGCCTGGCAAAGCCTATTCTCGGAATTGAATTCTCCCCGTTCATCTTTGCGATTGAATACAATGCGTGTTGAAGGCTTGAAACTCGGTTACAGGATCCCGTCAATGATAACCGGGTCGTCGTTGTCAATAATTTACAAAATGAGAATGTTTGAAGATGGTGACCATGTTTTGTTCAACGATAGCGCAGTCGTTCTAGTGACTTACAAGAACCCCAAAGCCTGAAGACGTGGGCCAAGTAGTATTTAATGATAACGAAGGCGTTACCAGTAATGCGCAGAGAGTGAAGCCTAAAAGTAACAGGTATCAGCAGCTCAGCAAAAGTGCTGTGAAACCATGGCTTGACGCAGTCGTTGCCAGTAACTTACAGTAGAGGACGGCTTCAACACGTTGATAAGGTATGGCATGAACGATAGCTGAGTCGTGGCGGAGACTTGACTGAAGGTGACAACGATGGTGCATTCGTTGACATGAAGAAAGGTAACTAGATACCGAGTGCCAGGTTCCTGCCGGGTGCCAAGGCTGTCAAAATGGCAAAAGGGGACCGAGTCACGCCGAAAAGGCGCTAATAGACTAGCGTCAACGCTAAGTCCCAACTAGAAAAGCTTTTCAAAAGCTTGATGTTTACAAGGGCAGTTGCTACGTGACAATCTCCGCAGGAAGAGCGTGAGGATAGTAGGCCTGATTTGCGGGTGAACGTGAGAGATTAGGCTGTACGAGAAAAGGTATAGAGGTAGCTAGAGAATCATTTGGGATGAGGGCCCCCGAAGACCGCGATTGTCATTTCGCAAAGGATTCGTTCAAGATTTGATTCTTAAATCCTCGGCGACGATGACGGCATGGACAATAGGGGGAGAGAAAAGCACGGGATGGAATATACTTGTCGATCAGTATAGGGGAAGTAGAGTCTCCAATATGTATGAATGTAGTCAGCATCAACTGTCGACGACGTGTATAGGTGCTGTGTATTCGCCGACGATAAGAGAAGTGCAGCCGTGGAGAGCTTGGTCAACGAGTATATGAAGTTCTATCTTTGAGTATAGATGCGACTTGTCGGTCGACGGTGGTACGACGTATTCGCCGAATATAAGAGGAGCTCAGAGCTTGAAGAAAGGGGAAGTGCAGTCGTGGACAGCCTAGTCGTCAAGTACATATATGAGGTCCAGTGGACGGGTACACTTGCAGTATATTCGATTAATATGTATGAAGCCAAGCCGTGGCGGGTGAAGATATGCAGTTGATTCTTTACTAGTCGACGAGTATGGGTGCAGTGTATTTCTCGAGTATAGAAGAGAAAGACGACGAGGAAGGCAAATTTCAGTTGCCGACGGCCTGATCGACGGGTATAGGGGGAAAGTGTAGTCGGCGGCTAAGGGTAAAATAATGTATAATAGGTGCAGTCGTGTCCGAGATTGAAGATATCGGCCGTGTGGCACGAATGGGTGGTAGTGGTGGATGGACCTGGAGATTGGGTTCGTAGTCGAATTTGATCGTTGCAGAGGAGGCCAAGGGAGCAGAGAAGTGTCTGTGTGCATTTGAGCCTAGCGAGCAACCCTATTCCTAAGAATCGCCTTCCAAGTATAGAGAGTGGGCAATATAACTGTACCTAACGGGGGGAGTCACGTGGTTTTAGCTCTCAGCGGATGAGATATTTGGGTGTTCTGGGGGGGAAGGGGAGCCGAAACAGGCTGACAAGGTGGCCCTTAAGAGGGCCGTGAAACTGCCATCGAACCTTGCTGGCTCTTCATATTGAATGGTGCTAATGACTCCAGTGCCCACAAGGAAATAGGAGATGAAGTTCCTTTTCATCAGAGGCCACTTGGAAAGGCCGACCCCCGTAAGCTCCCATAACCTTTCCTTGTGCTCGCTCACTCGGTGGATGTCCCAATTCTACAGCCACACTGATGAGGTTTTGTCTACCAAGCATGTGTAGCTCCTTGGCTGACACCTCATTAAGCCATCAAATGCAATATTAAAACACTGGCTATTCATTTATCCACGGCGCTGACCGCAGAACTGCAACACAATGTCGTCTACTGTTTTAAAATCCATATGCATCTTTGGAGGTGGGGGCAAATCGCATTCTCTACTCGTAGGGAATATAGGCTCAGAAAACCACCGGCTTCTAGACTGCAAACCGTCATGGAATCTGCACCTCGAGCTAATGCCGTACTACTAAACCCCCCTGGAAAAACGCAGCAGCTGCAAAACCAGAATGCCACCGCGCGAAACACACCAGGGTATCATCTCCGTATGAACTCATCCCTCATCCGTATGAGGAGCCCTTGTGTGTCCGTGATCTTATCATGGAAACTTCCTGGTATAAAGCTCCAAATCGCAGAAATCTCAAACACAAATGTGGATAATGATGTGGGATTCTTAAGGAAAGTGACGTAGCGGTCCCGAAAGAACGAGAACTGACGCAAAAATATAATCATGACTACCAGGAAACTCCTCGAGAGGATAAATACTGGCTGCTCAAGAAAAGACCGCCCAACAATTCCGTAGCCATGAGCCTTGGCCAAGGGTCCCATCGCATAATATCTAGGACGATGTCAATTATGTAGTTAGAAACGCCACAAATCTCTGGATAGATACATACCAGTTCTCATCGGCTTGCATAATCCTACATGTGGGTTCTCATTGTGACCGTCTGAGCCGTGACGCGGATGTCCATCTGGTAGGCGGTTCCCGGCTGGGCAGCTGAAAGCGTAACACAGCCGTCGGCATCGACCCACCAAGCGAGTCTGCCCATTCCGCGAACGTCACCTTCTGCGTTGACCCACTCGTCCTCCACCTCCCAGGGCTTTACACCATCCATAAGATTTGGGAAGTGTTTGTGAACCGCGGATCTGAAGCGGTCGAGGGCTAGCTCGTTCACAAGTCGCTTGTCCATGGTCGTGCCCATGATGTTGAAGAACGGTATGATGTGGTTGTTCTCCTCGACGCAGAGGTAAAACTTGGACTCAGAGACAGACATCCTACTGGCTCCCACCGTAGGGACCGGGGGGTTGGGAATACCGGTGTGGGCTCGGAAAAGGGCACCTATGAGGGCACTAGGGAAAGCCAGTGGAAGTGGGCCATTATCCGGCCCATTGCTGAGTCTGTTCGCAGAGTGTAGGACGTGGAGATCCACATGCTGTTTGAACGGCTGCTGAAGGTGCTCGTATATACGATTGCCGTTAGCATCGAAGTCGAAAACCCGAGTGTCAGAAGTGTCCAGTGAAGGGGAGCCGTGTTTGATGCCACGGGGCTCATTGGCTGCTTGACCTCGGTGGCGGCTTCGTCACTAGAAACCTGGGGACCGGGGTACTGGGGAATGTCTTTGAGATCAACATTGTCATCGGCGCGATCTTCTGTCCCGAGCTTAGACGCCATCTCCGGAGAATCGCGATCCTCTCTATACGCAACTGCGTCCTCCTTGCTACCATTGTCCATATCAATGTCATCGTTCTTCTCGTCGTTACCGCCGACGGAGAAGAGGAGGCTGTGACGATCGTGGGATCGACGTGCTTGCTCCAGTAGTCGATCGGCGTAGGGGCGGGGGTTCTTGATGGCCACTCTCTTTTTGATCTTTGACTGGGTAGCGGATGCCATCTTAGAAGCTTTGCTAACAGCGCTTCTGGAGACAAGGGAGAGATAATCAGGCATTTTGCTGCGTGTGGATTTGCTGGAATATCAGATGAAGTCCGACGTCGACGGTGGGGTTGCAGTAGGAAGTGAGAATAGATCTCAAGTCTTTCGTGGACGGGAGTCGAAAGATCGAGCGTAGGGAGGACGAAGAAATCTACTAGAGTGTTTAGCGATTGCAGTATTACGGCGGTCACGACTTCTTACCGAAGTCGAAATAGGCAGCTGCTTTACACTACAAGGCGACCAAAGGAAGACGAAGATGGGAGACCGCTGCGAAGGTACAAATCGGACATGATTGATAGTTTGGTAAGTTGGGCTATTCTCAACAGAGATCTACTTCCTCTGAGAGCTGTTGGTGAATTTGTATGGTGGGGAGAGGACTGTAGGTAAAGGGAGAGGCTGAAGCAGTGGAAGAAGTGGAAGACATCGATGGAGATGAAAAATCAGAGAATACTTACTGCTACATAAAGACGGTGTAGAACTCAAGTGGTATGTCCACGTATGGATTGCTATGGTACTGCAGGAAAGACAGAAACAGAGGCCGACGGTCGGACACTGGTACGAAGGTACGAATCAGATGTGATGGTGAATCTGATGAGCTGAAGTATCTTCAATACCGGTCTACTCCTTGTCGAAATTAGTGATAAATCTGTATCTGTCAGACCCAGCTGAAGACTAAGTCCGTTAGCTCAGCCTTAGCTTAGGCAGCACAGCTACTAACGGAGTCTGCTGATCGCATCACGGGTACAGTTTTCTCTCAGCCGCAACTGTTTTCTGTGTATATAAGGAGGTTTCAATACCCTCTGTTTCTATCTAGGATCTTTCAGAGGTCAACCAGATAAATCATCCTCCTTCAGTTATCTATATGCTTCAGTGTGTGATCCAGGGTCTCATAGTTATAAGCCCGGTCCGCACTTTTTTTTATTTGTGTTTTGAATATATTTATTAAATACGTTGCGGACGTCGTCTTTTGAGGTAATTCGGAACCTCGCCGTCGCTTCCGTAGTAATTCTGTAACCTACTGCCGCCTTTTACTGAGGATATTCCCTACCTAGATACTACAATTTCTGTTATTTTCCTAGCCCTTAATTATATTACAACTAAAGCCATAGTTCCTTTCTTATCAACAGATCCTGATAAGACCTTAAGGCGCTTTAAAGCGTTCCTTTTTAAGAAAGGGACCTTTAGAAAGTATGACACTTTCGAATTTTACGTTAGCTTTAAGGCGGGCTTCCTGTAGGAGTATATTAACCCTAATACGGAGGACTTCTTATCGTTGTTGAAGAAACCGATTTTTCTTAACTTTAAGAAATTCGATTTAAATGCTTTTAACGAGCTAGATTTCGGGTTAAAGGCAGATACGAAGTTCCAGAAAGTAGTGAAAATACATAATCGAGAACAGACTTTTTTCTTAGCCCAGAAGAAGGCGTTCGCCGAGATTAGTACGTTCCTTAACCAGTCCGTTTATCCTGATCGTTATTTGGTATACTGGAAAAAGGCCACATTTCGAAACAAACTTAAAGCCTTAAAGAATAAGTTCAAACTTAGCAACAACGTTCGGATTTATAAAGTTGACGGCCGCTATAGGGAAACGCTGAAAACTAACAAAGTTTAGATGGACGCATAGCTTTCTAACTACTGGAAAGTATACATTAAAGCCGAAGAGCTTAATATCCCAGCTGTCGCAGGGTATTACGCCTATTTCGACTTCCTGAAAGCTGTTAACGCCTTTTTACCCGTTTTTTCTGCCGCTTAGTTAGCCCTAGTAAAGGATGCTATATTTAAAGGTTAAGCTGTGACCGAACTTTACTATATAAAGGAACTCGTAAAACGTTTCCGGAGTTATATGAAGCTAAGGAAAGTTCAGGGCGCCAACGTCGATCAGTTGTTACGAGGAGCGTTTGGTATTACCATTAACGGAAAAACCCCGAATTAGATAGGACCCTTCCAGGATATTTCGAATAATAATAATAACAACAACACCCAAAACGGTAACCGCCATGCTAACCGATAGTATATCTGCGGTATGGTTCACACCTTTAAGGAGTACCCATATATCTGCCCGAGGGTTAGGCCTAATAGGTAGACCGAAAACCTTAAGGTTAGGAAGAAGGTGGATAAACGCATTACGAACGGTACTAACGGTCTAAAAGCAGCTGTTAAGCGTACTAGGAAAAAAACGAAAAAACAGATTTTTCAGCAACAAACTTTACAACAGATTCAGCAACCGTTACCTTAGGCAGCTTCCACAATTTCCGTTACAGGATTTCTTTTTTATACAGACCCCCAGGCTAACAGCGTTACTACCGGATACAGTCTGAAAAGATCTACGCTGATAGATACGTGCTTAGATTTCTACGTCGGAAATCGGAAGGCTAACTTTATCGATCTATACCCTTCTACAATAGGCGGAAGGCTTTTAGCTGGAGGGAAGTACTTAAATATTCTGGGTAAGGGTACGAAAAATATTACATTTACTATTTCGAACGGTAGGACTAGCAACTTTTTCCTGAAAAACTGCTTATATATCCCTAAGATGTATACTAACCTAGCTGTTACGGATTGAGATCTCCCGTCTGCCTGCGAGAAACCAAAAGGGGAATGACCTCGGGTCGGGTAAACTTCGGTGCCAAGAATGGTCTCTGCGGAGCCCACAGAGATACCACAGAGATACCACAGAGATACCACAGAGATATTACAGAGACCAGACGGAGGTTATATGGGAAGGAAAAAACATATAAGACTTCCATGTTTCCTTATAAATAGCACCTATTTAGTTTCGCTCTTTAGCTATCAATCTAAGTTTTCAATCAAAGGCATCGTTTTTCGATTAAGGGAAAAGTCCGCAAATCTCTTTAACGAATAGACTATTAAATTATTTTTCGCCTTATTATTACCTGCAAATTAAGAACCTTTTTCGGATACTGATTATATTTCCAGGTGGTTGTACGATAGGTTCGTTACATTTTGATAGTTCTTTAATTAATAGCCGACGAATGGTTTAAGGCCCAGTTAGGTACAAGCTTTCCTGAACCTAGTAAAAACGATATTATAGAACGGCGTTTAGAAGATAAACGACATATCCGATCGTTATTATTAGCTAGTAAGGGATCGATATTTGGATTAAAATATCTTACCTCTTATTAAAGAAGTCCTTTTTTTTAATCGACAACATGGCCTTTCTTATTATTCGGTTTTAAGGAAGACCTTTTTTTTTCTGCAACAATTTTTCCTGGCTTTAAAGGAAACTATTAAGGTCCAGGAAAACGAACTAAAGGAAGAAAGGAATCCGACAGCCCGAAAGGCAAGGAAAAAGAACTTACGATTGACGACAAGCTGCGTACCTTAATGACTGAATTTTATGCGGTAAAAAGGGAAAATGCCAGATTTGTTCGATAGTAAAAGTTTTCGATATTGCCTTTATTTGGCGCGAATTAATTTTGCGAAAATATTATTTTATTTTTTGCTTATTATGGAATGCTAGAGGTTAAAGGTTATAAGTTAACTTCTTTAAAACCTTACGACGATATTATAAATGTGGAAGGATTTTTAGTTTAGGCCAGATTTTATTTTAAGTTTTATGAGAATTTTTTAACGGAAGATTATTAAAAGGTGATGGTTATTTTTTAGCTGTTTGCCGAAAAGTTTTTTTGTGGTCCGAATTTATTATGAACGATTACTTTATGAATTACCTTGACCAATTTTCCGACCTAATTAATTATGTTTTGGTAATTATAAATATTTTAAGGAAAGAATGCGAGCTTTGTTTGGAGATTCTAATAAAGAATAATATGCGGTCGAATAGTTGCATTTTTTCTAGCAAACTAAGTTAGTAGCCGAATATGCGACTGAATTTAATTATTTTGTATCAGTTTTTAATTTCCTAGAAAGCGTATTATTTTATCTTTTTTATAACGGCCTGAAATTATAAGTTAAGGATGAGATGTATAGAATGTTTAAGATTGGCCTTTTCCAGGATTATTGAATTGGGACGGGGGGACTCAGTTCTGATCAGAGCATCTTTGATAAACGGGTCACGATAAAATAACCGAGTAAAGCGGTAATGAAGGCAAAACAAAAACACTATATTTTGGGGTCCGAGTTAAATCAGACTTTAAAATAAAGATCTATATGTTTGAAGGATAATCGATGATAAGCAAGTCTCGGGGTTGCGCCCGGCGGAAAAGCTTTTAAAAATACGCATGTGGAGCTGATTAATTGATCAGCTAAGCTATGCCCCCTAGCCCGGCACCCTGTACCATTTTAACCTTCCTTTTTCGAGATAAGATTGTTTTTAATTTATTTTAAAAAACAAATGAAAACATAACGCAACTAATTCCTAACGTTATAAACTATACATAAAACCCATTAATTAATTTGATTAACGCTTACGCGGCTTATCTTCTATTATTCTTAATTTAGGATTGCGTTTTCGACGTCTGGCCAGATCTTTTCGCTGCTTGGCCTTTTTTTACTTTTTCTAAGCCTTATCTTTTAATTTCTTTGTACTAATCAAAAACTTGTACTTAACCCAGCCAGGCCATCCTTGTAGGAAGTATGGTTTTGGCCTTTGCCCGGCATCCTCGAATATGTTTCCTACCTACTTATACGGCGTAACATATTAACCTTATACTATTGCCATTGTTCGCTGATCATTAACCTTTGGTCGAGGCTTGTATTTTATCTTGAATAGTAATTTCGTAGGTGTCAGATTAGGACGTATAGCTTTAAATGCCGATAGGCCAATTTAAAATGATAGGGAAAAGGGCATTAATATCGGAGATGGTCGTATAAATAACTGCTGAAACTAATTAAGACGTTACTTTTATTTGCGTCGTTTACCATAAAGTGGTCGGGCAAATTAATTAAAGTTTGGTTCGTTGTTATCTTTTTTAGCTAATAAAAATAGGGGGTTTCCAGGCCAATTTCCTACGTTTTTTTTAGCGTTTTCCGTTTTTGGTTTTAAGCTTAGGAATTCTTTGATTATGTCGAGAATTCTGTTTTCTATTCGATGTTCGTTAAATCCTTTTATTTCGGTTATAATTTGGTTTCCTTATTTTGCAAGGTTACGGTAAATAATGTAAAAGATATAAGTAATCCATAGTCCGTAAGTATAATATTTGGTTTAAGTGGGCATTTTAACGATTACCATACGGGCAGGCGGATTATTAAGTCCTGATTTTTTTTACGCCTTTCGGTATAGCTGAAATAATAACTGGGTACGATTTTCGGTAGCATAGGTATTAAATATTAGCAACAAACGCTTTGATCGGTCGTGTAACATATTAATTTAATGCCTTATTGGATTTTTATTAGTCGGGACTTTGGTTTGGGCGATAGATTATACATATTTCGGGTTATTGTTATTGATCGCCTTTTGGGTTTTACTGGGAAATGGTTTGGATTTGTTATGTGAGATTATTCGTCCAGTTTTTGGAATAACGGCGATGATTCTTAAAGGTATATCCTAGGCGATTATCTGGATAAGAGCAGTAATATTCGCGGAACGTAAATAGGTTCTGTTTTGAACGATTATGATGGTTTGTTATAAATATCCAGTTATTTCGTTATATTATGGTTTTGTTGACTAGTATGGTAGCGGGTTGATGCTTTTCCATGAACGTTGATTATTAATGTTCCTTAGGTATATGGGAATAAGCCGATTAAAACAAATTTGGGATGCAACTTTTTTTAAGGGATGGGGGGTAAAACTGTTGTTATGCATTTTTTTAAGAAATTGTACTATGTTATCGTTTTCTTATACGGGTATATTAATTAATCGTATAAGCTTTCCAAAATCCGAAATGTTTAATGTTTTGGAACTTTCGCCTTTATTTTGCATAGTACGTTTTTTAAATTACGATATAATGATTAGGGATATATTAATTAATATGCTTAAGTGTAATATTAGGTAATTTAAGGATAATAATAGTAATTAGGGATAATATTTAATATATATATATAGGTATATTGGTATAAGTATAAATGCTTTGCAGGTATTAAGGTATAATTATTGTATGGATGCAGGAATTCGCCAGAATCTGCTAATAATTTATACGTTTAATTAATTAAATGTATTTAGGGTTAATGTACCGAATTTTTTGCAGATAAAACGTATGCGCCGAAAAAATCCCAGAAAATTTTATCCGAAGTTATATGGAAAGTGCCCTCGTCGTCGTTTTCTTTAATTAGGTATGTATATTCGTTTTTCGTACTTATACTTTTTTTATATCTTTTCTGCAATATTATTCCAACTTTTCCCTTTAAACTTAATATATATCCAAACATATATATAATTATCCTTATTGCATTAATTAATACCATTATAAGTTCTCGGCAACCATTAAATCCACGCAGTCCCCAAGGTTTTCGCAAAAAGGTAGGTCCAGATAATCTTATTCCTGTTATAAGAGAATCGTTTATTAAGAAAAAGTTTGGTCCAGGTAATAAGCTTTCAAATCCTGGTACCAAAAAGCTTATCGATCTTAAGTTCGAAGTAAATATCAAAAAGCTGGACCAAATTTTTAATTATCGTCGTAAAATCTTGGCGGTATCAAACTCGTCCATATTCTCCAAGCCATTAACCCGTCGTATCGATAAACTTTTGAGCAATATTTAAGATTCAAAACCTTCATTTAATCTTAATAACGTTCGCAAATCATAAAACCTAATATATCGTCAAGCACCTATTCTTAACCTTACCCTTACCTTCCAGTACAAATTTCGTAGCATAAGTCCTAATTAAGATATTTTACCATTAAAAATATCGGTTATAAATAATCTATTACTTTTAAAACCTTAGCCGATACGATATATACTGCCATTAACAAAGGTAACTAAGATACTTTCAAAGCCTAGCCCAATCCTTGGTATTGTTAAACAAATAATCGGTAATCGGCAATCAATAATGCCTGTACCTATTCCCATTAACCTGCCGATACCCAATAACAGTTTATTCGCCAGGTTTTCATTAACGGCTTCGACAATCCCAGCACGTCGGGTAAGTCCTCGGGTTATTAATCGGGTCCCTGGGCCATTTATTAGCATCGAGGCGTTACGTTTTCGCCGCATTCATCTCGATAATAACCAAAACGTAGCTAAATTCTGGAATAAAAATAATATTATACATTACGTTACTTTTAAACATATCGAGGTAAATTCTTAGGCTTTTCCGTAATATCGTTAATAAAATCCGTTAATTAATACAAATGCTTAAGGCTATATTTATTAACGTTATCGGTAATCCAGCTATAAATCGATATTTGCAATAATAAATCGAAAGTAAAAACTTTTAAACAACCGTAAATGCCCAATTTAATATAATTAAATACTTCCAATCAGTTAAAGACTTAATAACTTATCCAATATACGTCGAAATCTATCGGGTTAATCCTTTAAGTTATTTTATAATTACTTTTGCTAAAAATCTTAAATACGTTATTAATTTATTTATTTAGGCATTCGATATATTTAACTTGGTACCTTACGAACTTTGCAAAAAACAACATATAACGTCGGAACATCTTAATTAATATGGAATATATTTATTTTTTAGGTATTAATCGATTCCCGGCTTTTTTAACGGGGCTTATAATAACTATATTAGGTTTATCAAAAAGTATTATTATACTTTCCGGAACGAGCGATTTAAAGTATTTAAGGCCAACTTTTTACAATTGCTACGAATTAAAAAGAACATTCGTATAAAGACTTATCTTATTATTAAAACATACGATAAAAATTAGCTTTGGAATAAAATAAAAAAATATGTTATTAATTTTCGGTTCCGGGTAAATATAACGGGACGTATTAATTATAAATAAAACATAATGGTTATCGTATAAAATGTTAATAAACGGGACGATAAAAAAATTTAAAAAAACTTATAAAAACTTAAGGGAACTTATAAGAATTTAAGGAAACCATAATATTTTAATTTCTTGCAATTAATTGCGTTAATTTCTTTTGTTTTCCTAATCGTATCGTTTTTATTATGTTACTATCGTCCATAACCGTATAACCTTTAAATCGGCCATTTAATATTTATACTTTAATATTTATTTTTACAAGTTTTAAAACTTTAAACTGCCAATTTTTTAATAATTCGATATTCGCAATATCCAAAATATCCAACATCGTATCGTCGTTTTAATTAATAAATAATTTCGTCCAGTCGTTTTTTTATAAGTTAATCGGTTTTTAATATCCTTTTTTATTTTTTACGAATTACTTTAATTTATTAATAAGGAAAGTATTTTATAACTTCGTCCCATTAATTTTTTTCAAACAATAAATATTTAAACTAATAATACCATTAATTAAATACGGGCCAATTTAACGGTACTTTAACTTTATATCTTTAAATATATTTATATATCGTAACGTATTATATAATAATACCAAATCGTTTATTTCCAAAAATTTACTTTTTATCTTATTTTTATCCTTTTTATTCGCTAATTTAACTGTTTTACGGCGCTGTTTAACAATTACCTTAATAACCTTAACCACGTTTTTAACTTTCTTTTTTAAAAGCCGAATTCTTTACGTAATTAAATTTTCTCTCGGAATATCTAAGTTCCAAATCATAATTCTCCATATCGGCAAAACTGTTTCGATCGGTAAAAGCGCTTTTTGTCCGTATAGCAATTCATAAAGGCTAAGGCCATAACTTTTTATAATGGTATTATCGGCGAAAACCATTTTAAGCAAAAACTTAACCCATCCTTTACCAGTTTCATTCGTCGCTTTCATCAGGGCTTTAACGATCGGGACGTATCCTTTCTCGACCAGGCCTTATCGCCAGGCTGCATACGCGGTACCAACTTTCCTCTTAATCCTTAATACGTTACAGGCTTTAATAATTTCGCCCTTATTCTTTAAACCGCCGTCAATCTTAATTTTAATCGGGATACCATATCGATAAAAAACGTACTTATCCAAAAACTTCTTAATCGTTATTAACGTAACTAATTATAAAGCTTTAACTTTTAGGTAATCGGATAATTCGCATTTAATTTTAACCGTAACTTTATAACCATCGTTATTTGGCATAAATTAAACATCGATCACTTAAATAACAGTTATATTAATCGGTTACAAAAATTTATGGCCCTTTTCGAAACGTCGATCGGCTACTTTTTAGCATTTAACATACGCAAATATTACTTCCCGAATATAGCTAAACATATTACGCCAATAATATAAAGCTGCTATACGGCAATAAATCAAATTTCGTTCCTTATAGCCATAATCCTTATAATATTATCTAATTACTGCAAATCGCTTTTGTTCGGTATTAATTATTTGCCGGCTGCCGTACCTTTTATTTATCTTACGCCAAAAAATATTATCTTAAACGAAATAATTTAAAACCTCGAATTTAAAAGCATTTCGCTTCCTTTTTAAAACATTATCGAACCGATCAAAAAAATCCAATATCGTTAAAAACTTAACGTATTTTTGCAACTCCTTAAATTAGTTCCTAATAAAAAGTCCTTATCGCCGATCCGTATTAGTAAGTACAATAACTATACCAATTAAAATAAAATTAAGCCGAATAACATCAAGCTGGATATTAATAAAGTTATCGACTTTTTCTTCCTATTAATCGTCCAACACGTTAAAAGTTCCGGATAGCTTTCGGAATAAACCGTCCGCTGTTATATTCTTTTTGCCGGGGATATATTTAATTTCGAAATCGAACATCTTTATTTCAACGACTTAACGAATAATTATAACACTAAGTAAAAAGCTTAAGAAATTATTAATCTGGATTATTAATATTTTAACGTTAATTTTTAATACGAATCGGATTCCATAAATATAATTCCGAAATTTCCTTAAAATTTTAAAAACTACTTAATATTTCAATTTATTAATATTATAATTCAGCTTAACACCTTTCTAGATATTACTTTTAAAACGCGCGGAATGCTTTATTCCATTAATTAATTAACCGAAAATACCTTTAAAACCTTCCTTATTTACGTTTATCCTTATAATAATTTTTCCGGTATTAAAGTTATAATCCAAGGTAATTAAAGTTAAGGTAATAATAATCGCTTTTTTAATGCTTTTTATTATATAATCCTAATTAAGGTTTTAAATAAAAAGTTAATTCTTTCGAAATAAGCGTATAAAAGGCTTTATCTTAATAGCGAAGTACGTAATAAATATTCGATAATAAACGACAATATTTAAAAAAGCTTTAACCTCTGAAACGTTTTTGCATAACTAAATCTTTAGAATCTTTTTTACCTTAACTGTATCTGGTCGCCGCCCATTCGTTTTACAAATAAATCTAACTATAACGGTTATTTCTTAACACTATTAAAACTTTTTTATACTAATCGTTGCACCAGCAAGCTTATAATTAAAAAAGGTTTTGTTTATGTTAACGATATGCTCATAAACGAATCGCCGAATTCCTGGAAAGATCTTCTCGTCGTTATATCTTATCTTTAAACCTTTAACTTTAACGTCATCGACGAATGGCCGGGCTATATCGGGCATCAAATCGTCCAAAATCTTCCTAACTATGCAGCAAAAATAAACCATAAAATTGGTAAACCCTTAAGGTATAATAATATACCTCAAAAGTTCTAACGGTATTGCGAAAATGGTAAGATCTTTGCTAACTAGAACCAAAGTAACTTAATCGTAGCTTAAAAAGAAATCCACTAAGGTAATTAAGAAGCATATAGCAAAATCCGCGGAAAATTCGTCGTAATTATCCGGCATAAAGGCATTTCGCAAAGTAATAATATTCAGTTTGGTCGCAGAATTAATCAGTCGGAACTTACCATTTTTTTTTTTCGACTAGGAATTAGGTATTCCTATATACAACATAAAATTGTTCGAAGATACCTTGCTGGATACGTACTTTTAATATTTCGATCAGCTTATCCTTAATGCTCGCCGGCACTATTATGCCCTTAAATTGCCATGCTTTATAAAAGATCGTTCGAATCTTATAATCGGATACAACACTTAATTTAATTCTGCCATATTTTTTCTAATCCCAGGCTAAAGCAGCTTTTTTACGAAAAAGCATTTCCTTAAAAAAGGCTTTTTCTTCGGGGGTAAACTTATTTCTTAATTAATTAAGAACTTCGTCGGCGCGTTCCTTAGTAAATCGGGTTCCTCGGGGTATAATGGTAAATTTAGGGAATAAAATAGTTAAAAATATGCTAGGTTTATCGGCCTTTTCGCCATTCTAATCAATAATTTGCTAAGCTTTTTCGAGTTCCTTGGCCTTCTAATTCGGGTTTCCAGGGGGTACTAATCCATTAAAGGGTGCATCGTCGACAGGGACTACTTTCTTCCACTTGGGTTTATATATTATATTAATCTGGACGGTCCGATTATTATTAATCTTTTGTTACATTTCGTCCTATAATATTCCATATAAGGCATACGCCAGTTTTTCGTCGTTAAACTAACTTAAAATCTTATTTCCGGATTTTAATTTATTACCAATAATTTCTTAAATAATTCCCGCGTCTTAATTAACGTAAGTATTATTAATCGAAAAAATATAAAAGCTTATAACTTGCTTTTTTATTTCTTCGCTCGTAAGCCTGCTTTCGCCAGTAAAGCGGCCTATTAATTTACCGGCTGCTTTTTTTCTAGCTTTTCGTTAATACGAATATTACGCGTAATACGTCCTATAAAAACCAAAAGGATGATAATTTTCGACGGGCCGAACTTTAAGATTCCTTTTATTACGTCCGGGTCCATATTAAACGTTATTTTCGATTTGGCCATAAAATTAAGTTCCAGGATTAGTAACTACGTAACGTAATAGTTACTAACGACAAATAATAAAATCGTAATTAATCGGCCCGCTAACTAAACGGAAGCCTCGATAATACCTTTAAATAAAATCCTTTTTTAAAAATTAAAACCCAAAAACGATATACGGGTTTATCGCATAACCAATCCATATCGTTTAACGTACGACGCAATTATAACGCTCGATTCTGCTTTAATATCGATAACTCCACTAATTAAATCCTCGCCGCTTCCGTGGCCTACTTTAATTGCCAGTCTGAACAAAGAGATAATATATTTAATTAAACTGCATTACTGGATCGACAGAACTTTAGCTTCCTTTTAACTTTTTGGTTTATAACCGATATCCATAATAAGGATTTTAATAGGTTTTCTTACTTTTAGGACTTTTAATCCTTATATTTCAGCTTCGGTTATCTTAATCGTTTCCTTATTCTTGCAATTAAATACCTTTAAAGTCTTGGCGGCTATAAAATTCTTAAAAGCCTTTCCGAAATCTGGGCAAACCTTAATTAATTCGGACCAAGTAATCTTAAACTTCCTTTTAAAATTTTCCCGGATTTTCTTTTCCCAAAATTTAATTACATGCTTAGCGATTAAGCTTTTATAGGTAAAGGTATTATCCGTTTAGGTCCTATCGTTTACCTGTGGAATACTGGTATTTATTTAGGGGGTATTATCTGTTTAAGCGCCGACTTTTATATTATGGAACGTAGGTCCCTTATATATCAGTTTGTCGTCATCAATTTCGTACTCGGTTTTGTTCCTTTTTATGCCTTCGGATTCGTTTTCGTCATTTTTAAAACGCTTGGCCATTATAACGCTAGTAAGCATAATCGGCTGATCAAAGTCGTCGATCTCCAGGGCTTTGATTTTTTCCAGATGCCGGGTACCTTTGCTTTTAATAAGGTTACTTTATAGCCATTTACGTAACGGTACCTCTTTATAAAATGGCTTTCCATCATGGTCGACAAAATAAGTTATGTTAATTTCGGTTACCTTATTTTAATTAATGTCGGGCTTTTATCGACTTAGCTTTAAAATCGTAATATGCTTTTAAGGTTCAACTGGACTATTAATATCCGGGTTAGGGCTAGTTAATTAACTGTTTACTCCCCTGAAAATGTCGTCTCGCCGATCAAAGTACCGCATCTTTTTCCTAAATCGGGCAGGGAAAGCTGGCGAACCATGGATCCATTTTAAGATTTTCTTCCAAATTGGGATCTGTTATTCGATCGCCTAGCTTTTAAAAACCTAAAGGAATTAAATTATGCCTAACGTTGCTTTATCTTCCGGGGATCTAAGAAAAATAATGTATCCATCGTCGGCGAGTAAAACCAGTCCTATAATTTCCATATTAAAAAATAAACGGCACTTTTGCATAATATATCCTAGCTTTAGGCAAAACTAATAAATACCTTAATTAAAGTTACCAAAGCGTTTACCTTAACCTTAATAACCTCCACGGTAACCTTTTCGATCTCGGTATCTACCTCGTCCACGGTAAGGATTTAATCGAGTATAATTATCCGGCTGGAAATTAACTGCATTAATCGATAAGTTAATACCATAGTTATATACCCAAAATACCTTTTATCCTGGCGGTACGTAATACTATAATATCCGGGCTACCTTTCGGTTACGCATCTTTTCTTTAAAAGCCTTTAAGTTCTGGATTTGTTTAACTTATACGATCTTTAGGTCCTATAACGCATTCGTAATTTCTAATACCTAATTAATACGGTTAGATAATTTTAGTTACGGTTAAAAGTTCCCTAGTCGTTATTACTTAAGCTATTAAGTCGGGTCGGATCGTTTTTCTTTTTCTTAATTAATGTTTAAACGGATACTTTTTTGCTATTACTTACGTTTTTTATGTTTAAGAAATTTTGCCTTATTTAGGGCCTAGTTTTTAATTAATGTCGAAGCATTATCGTAACTGGTTGCATATAAATCCTTTAGCTTTATGGACGAATTGTTAAAAATTTTTTCGAAACAGCTAATAAATAACCCTTCTAGTAAGCTTTTAATATATTCGTCCTTAGTAACTATTTTACTTTTTTGCTTAACTTTTTCCAAAATATTTCTTATTTTAACAGCATACTTTAAACAGTACTTATAAACGTAATCAAGGATATTACGTTAAACTTACTTCGTTAAAATCCTTAATCGATCCTTGGCGGTCCGAATTTGCTTTAGGTTTTACAGTTTAAAGGTTTTTAAAATGCGTTTAAACGTTTCGTTTCATTAAGTTACATTATTAAGTATAGCTTTAACCCGGTTTTTTATAAAGGGGCTATTAATCCAGTAAGGTAACTCGGCGATTATCTCAAATTCCTTAAGCTTATATTTCGTAAACAGTTTATTAATTTCTTTAAGCTAATTAATAACTTTAGTTCCTGAAAAACGAAGGTCCGGAAAGGCCGATAAATCCGGAAAAATTATAAGAAACGAAAGCTTATTTATGATATTAACAGGGAAATCGTAATCAAATTAATTAATAGGTCCAAGGGGTGTAACGTCCGGTATAGGTACTTCCAGTCTTATAAATAACTTTAAGTTTTGGGCTGATATAAGTTTTGGTTTTTGCGGTAGGTTAATAACGATTCCTAGGTTCGTTTGGGTAATTGTATCCTTAGCTGGCTTTAAGGATTTAATCGGATTGCTAGTATTTTGGGATTTAGTTTCGCTAGGCTTATTATCGTAAAGGTTCTTTATCGATCGGTATTAAACGGTCGTATTTAAGGGGTTTTAACTTTTCGTAAAGTTAGGGAAGTTCGGTACTGGTAATAATCCGTAATATAAATAAACCTAAGTAGTAATTTTAAAAAGCTTCGATGGGCTTTTGGAAAACCTGTTAAAGCTTATTTCAAACTAATTAATACTACCAGTTTTTAAATTACTTAGGTTTTAAGATACTGCTTTAACGGAAATATATTTAGGCATAAAGTAAATAACTATCCGCGATAATTATCTTAAATACACTTTCCCTTTTTTTCGGACCTAAAAAGCAAACAATTTCTTTTTTTTATTATCCGTCCGAATAGCTTTATCTTAATTATCGCTACGTCGCTGGTTATCTAATCGCACCTTTTCCAACTTACTAATTAATACCTCCATTACCAACCTAAACGTTATAATATTTAAGCTTAATAAAAAAAGTAAATCCTAAATAATACCGCCTAATAATAACCAAATTGGATATTATCCGATTAACGCCAGAAAATTCCAAAATATGTTTTATAACGTCTTTTTCCTAATTTCTGCATTATGTTAAAGGGCGTTATTCCTTTTTCGTTACTTTCCTTTCGCATGCAAAATAAATAACTTTATAGCCCTATTCCTTTTTCTGCTCGTATTCGCTATTCTGTCCATATCGTTAATCTTATCGTCGCTGCACTTATTCTAATTAATCCAATTCCTAATAGCCACGTCGCCAGCGACGCAATCTTAACTTTTTCAGCCCTTGTTAATTAAATTTCATAATTTATCTTACTACGTAATCTTCCTATTAATACGTATAATATCCTAAATTACGCAATCGGTCCAAAACTTAAGTAATTAATCCATGCTTTAAAACCGGTCGCCTATACGCGTTCGTACTCCTTTATTATCGTCCGAATAAAGCTGTTCTCGTAATAAGGCCTTAATTTAACAGCTTTCTTTTATTAATCGTACAAAAAGTCGCGTCCTTGTCATAATCGCGGTTATCAATTGCATGCCGCTTAAATCATCGTATCCGTAGCTATTATCGTAATCGTAATCATATTCGAATCCAAATGCATTTAATTAAAATTTCGTCCCTTCCGTTCCTTCCGACTTGTTAATCGGAAATTAAGGTCTGTCGGCAGCTAATAAAAGCTAGTATCTTCTCCTTGGCAGCCACTTAAATTAGGACGGAAAGACTTAGTTCTGATCAAAACATTTTTAATAAGCGGGTTACGATAAAATAGCCGAGTAAAGCGGTAATAAAGGCAAAACAAAAACACTGTATTTTGGGGTCCGAATTAAATCAAACTCTAGAATAAAGATCTATATATCTGAACGATGATCGATGATGAGCAAGTCTCGGGGTTGCGCCCGGCGGAAGAGCTCCTAGAAATACGCATATGGAGCTAACTAACTAATCAGCCAAGCCATGCCCCCTGTCCCGGCACCCTGCACCATTTCATTATATTAACAAAATTATTATTGCCGATCGACGTACTTTTGAAAGGTATTTGGAGAAAAAGAGATCCGATAGAAAAAGGGACGATCGAAGTTTTAGAAGTAAGTTTTAAAGAAGCAAAAATAAGGATAGGATTTAAAAGGAAGCGAATATTACTTTAAGGGAGTTTAAAAAGGATAAATTGAATGTTAAATGGTTTAATTGTAGTAAGAAAGGTTATTATAAGAACGAATGTCGTTCCTTAATTAAGAGGAATTTTAGGAAGGGAGGGATTTTTCAAAAAAAGGCCCGAGCGGCTAAACAAGAAATAAATAGTAAAAGCGAAGAAAAGAAGGAAATTAGTTTTATTTTTTTCCAGCAGGAATATATTATTACGACGACTTACTATGAATTAAGCGGCGACCTAGAGTACGAACGTTACCCGATTTGCCAGAATTAAATAATTAGAGCTTGCAAGTATTATTCCGGATAATTAGCTTTTAGGTTAGTTATAGGGTTAGGATGTGAATGTTATTTGGATGTACAGAAGTGCGAAATACATTACGAATATGGCCAGATGCGCCTAGAACTTAGCAATTACGGGTAGAAGATTCTTAAATTTAGCGAACCCCTAGAACGGGCGGTATACCTTAAAACCGAAGCCTTTGAATAGGATTTTGTTAATAGGTACGGATTTCTTTATTTTTCGGCCTGTAACGATAACGATTGTTTAATTTATTTTCGAGCAAAAAAAGATAACGATTATTGGCCCGGTTGGGACGAAGAAACCTTTATAGAATTTGATAACGATTGCAGATGTATCGAAATTCCCCGATGGCCCGAATACCTTCGATCTTGTTATTTGTACCTTAATTCGGATTAGAGCCGAAAAGTTATTGTTTAGGGTTGCTTATGTTATACCTTTATGCTATGCTTGATATATAAACTTCTGGATATGGGAACAAACCCTGCAGAAGTTTTAATTTCGAATTAAAAGCTTTTTTAAACGTTAAAGGTGAAAATTATTAAAGTAAAATGCCAGATTGGTTAACGAAGGTGGTATATTTGCATGGACGATAAATATACCAGATACGTAGTTAAGAAAGTCCGCGAATGGAGACGCCTTTTAGCGAACAAAATTACGAAGTTAAAAAACGGTAAAGGCTTTCGAAATTAAGGTATTAAGGAGCTTTGCGAACCAAGACTTTATATAAGGCAAGAAAAGGATTACGAAATTAGATCGAAATTTTTATTTAGTATTAAAGCTAAATTTTTAAAGTTATGATTAACTTTAAAGTAAAAGGTAACTTTATTTTGCTAGCCGTGGCCGAAAAATATTATCTTCCTTAAAGGTATAAGTTAAAGTTTTATAAATTACGGACAGTTGATGGAAGTTTTTCTTAGTACGATAATGGACGAGTTTTTAAAGAAACTGAAAAATTTCCAATATAGATTTAAGGGTATTAAAAGTATTTTATTTTGGATATCGCCGACATTTTAGGTTATAATGTTATTCTGGGAATACCGTAACTTAATTCCAGCAACCCGTTAATTAACTGGAAAATTCGCCAGTTTTCTTGGAATTATTAATTAACTTTTTTTGAAAAAGGGTCCAAAAAAGTTTGCTATATAATCCGAAAAGCTAAAGTATCAAACTTTGCTAGTATTATACCCTTAAAATATTAACGTTTCGAACGAGTTTTTAAGAATAAAGAAAATTACGAGCTGTTTTTATACGGATAATAGGATTATCGTATATTTATTAAAAAAGGATATTATCCCAAGCTTTATAAAATTTACTATATAAATCTAAAAAAGGTAAAGGCCTTATGAAAAAGTATTTAGTTAAATTTAAAGAAAGGTTATATTTAGCTATCCGAATTTTTTATAGGATACTTTATATTTATATTATCCAAAATTAAGGACGGCAAGCAAAAGATTAATTAAAATGGAAATCCGGGTTATCGATACGTGGTCGATTATTAACAGTTAAACGATATTACTATTAAAAACGGATATCCTTTAACCTTAATAAATACCTTAAAGGAAAACGTAAGTAAAGTTAAATAGTTTATTACATTAAACTTTTGGAACAGGGATTACCGTATTAAAATAGTAAAAGGAAAAAAATGGAAAATTACTTTTCGAACAATATACGGGCATTACGAATATCGAATTATACCTTTAGGATTTATTAACGCCTTTGCTAGTTTCCAACGCCTTATTATAACCATATTTAGGAAATTCCTAAATAAATATGTTTTTGTTTATCACGACGACATCCTTATTTATTCCGAAATACTGGAAAAGCATAAAAAGCATGTTTTTTAGGTTTTTAAAGCTTTAGATAAAGTAAATATCCGAATTAACTTTGCCAAAAGTATATGGCATACGCAAAAGCTAAATTATTTAGGATTTACCTTTACTTCCGGTTAAATTTAAATCTAGGATTTTAAATTAGAAGTAATTAAAAACTGGCCCATTTTTGATAAGGTAACCGTTACCGATATCCGGCAAATCTTAGGATTTACGGGTTACGTACGTAATTTGATTAAGGAATATAAAAATATTATTAAACCTTTAACGAAATTTATTATTAAAAAATATGTTAAAAAAATTCGAATTTCCAAAGAAAGTTAAAAAAACTTTTTAGTTACTTAAAGACGAAATTATTAAAACGCCAATAATAAGATTGCCCAACGCCGACAGAAGGAAACGTTTAAAGATAAACGTTTTAAATTATGCTTTAAGCGCAGTTCTGGAATAACAAGAAAATAATGGGAATTGGTATTTAATAGCTTATTATTTTAAGGCCTTTCAAAATGCAGAATTTCGATATAAGATTTACGATAAAAAGCTGCTAACGATTATTAACGCTTTTAAGGAATAGGAACTTTTTTTTAATAAAATTAAAAAGCCCTTTGATATTTATTTAGATTATAAAAACTTGATCCGGTTTATGATAACTTAAGAATTAAATAAACGTTACGAAACTTAAATGTTTTTTTTGTCGAAATATAACTTTTAAATTTATTATATTAAAGGGAAAGAAAATATTTAAGTAAATATTTTAAATCGTAAAGGAAATTACGATTTTAAGGTTCCGAAATATTAAATATAAGTGTTATAATAGATTAAGGACGGTACTTTACGGTTATGTAAAATATTAAAGTAATTTACTTTAAAAGTTTTGACGAAATTTCGAAATTCCTATAATAAGAAAGATTAAAAAAAGGTGTAATAATTAAATGGATAACCTGAAAACTGAGTATTATACTATAGTAAAATTTACATTTTTCGAAATTAACAAAAGTAATTTGTTAAATAATTTTACAAAAATCCGTTATACGGATATCAGGGTATTTTTAAAATTATTAAACGATTATAAGAAAAATATAACTTTTTAGAATTTCGACGAACTGTTAAGCAGGTAATTAAGGATTACAATATTTATAATAAGGCAAAAGCAGCCCGATATAAGTTTTATGGATTTTTACATCTTATAAATATTCCAAAAAAAGTTTGGAATATTATTGCTTAGGATTTTATTACCGGTTTACCCTTATTAAAAGATCCCGTTATTAAAGTTTAATACGATGGAATATAGGTAATCGTTGACAGATTTATTAAATATGGGTATTTTTTACCTTTTAAAGGAAACGTAACGGCAGAATAATTGATTTACGCCTTTGTTCAATATTATTTCGATAAGTATGGGATATTAAAAAAAATTATTTTAGATAAATATAAATTTTTTATATTAAAGTTTGGTATTAATTTTTTTAAGCAAATAAATACCAAGCTTAAATTTTCGATAATATATTACTTACAAACAAATAAATAAATAAAACGTTTAAATTAAACGTTAAAGTAGTACTTAAAAAGTTATATTAATTATTAGCAGGATAACTAGGTTAAACTTTTTTTATTAGCTTAAGTAGCTTATAATACCTTTATCAATAAAGATATAAATGTTTTTTTTATATAACGGTATATGGTTATTAAGCAGAAACTTAACTGCTAAAACAATTATTAAACGAAGCTTTAAAGTTAACCGCGAATGTTTTTCGAGCAAAAACGGTAGTAATTAAAATCCAGATAATATAAGTCCGTTTATAAAATAAATTACGATTTTTCCAATAAAGAATAACCCAGTATTATAATAAAAAGAAAATTAAAGGATTAATTTTATCGAAAGGAAATAAAGTTTACTTGTTACGCCAAAAGCAAAACGCGATTTCGAATATTTCTTAAATTAAAACAAAAAGATCTAGTAATAAGTTCGATTTTAAAAAATTTAATTCGTTTAAAATCGATAAAGTTATTTTTAAAATTAATTACCGATTGTCGTTACTTAAAACGATAAAAATATATTTTGTTTTTTATATTTTTTTGCTTAAACCCGTATTTAAGAACGTTTTATTAAAAACTAGTTTGGAAATCGAAAAAGACGACGATAAATACGAAATAAAACGAATATTAAATTCCAAGGTAATTAAAGATAAGATCCAATATTTAATTAAATAAAAGGATTGCTTATACGAAAAAAAAACTTGGGAACTTTTTAAATACCTGACGAACGTAAAGGTTTTAGTTGAAACGTTTTACCGTTAAAATCCTGACCGACCGACTTTAATACGGCTAAAGTCGCAGGCGATAACGGCCCCGTATTTAGGTTTAACCTTGGGCCGTTTTAATCGAAAGAAATAAAGGTTTTCGCCGTAGCATTTATTTTTAAAGTAAGCTACGTTTGTTCCGCTTTTATACAACGCTGTTCCATTTTTTCCCTTTTTTTATTTAATCTTTTTTATTTTTTTAATTCGTTTACGGAACGAAACCCGCGGCGAATCATTTTTATATCCCGACGTTATAAAAAGTCTTGTTAACGGCTTAACCTAATTAATTTAACCATAGCTTTTGTTTGTAATTACTGCAAATTTAACAGTACTTCCTCGGCGGCCCGTTTTTTACGATTAATCCGCGCTTTTTCGGACCGGATGTTTTATAACGATTCCAAAGAAATATTAATAGCCTTATAAGGCATATTAGCCTTATAACAATACTGGCACTTTTTTCGCCCTTTAACCAATTTACATTCCAGTTTCAGATTTTCGTAACGTTTATAAGGCATAACTAAATATCCAAAATCTGAAATAGAAAAAATTAAATCTTTTCGACTTTCGGTAAAGGATTTAACGCGTTTTCGTAATGGACTTAATATAATGTTAATTAGGAATTAATGGTTTAAAGAAATAAAAAGCGAAAAAAACGTACTTATTTTATCTTTGGGGATAAAAATCTTAAAAAAAAGGGAATGGTGTTACGGATTAAGATCTCCCGTCTGCCTGCGGAAAACCAAAAGGGGAATAACCTCGGGTCGGGTAAATTTCGGTACTAAGAATGGTTTCTGCGGAGCCCATAAAGATACCACAAAGACACTACAGAGATATTACAGAAACCAGACGGAAGTCATATTGGAGGAAAAAAACATATAAGACTTCCATGTTTCCTTATAAATAGCACCTATTTAATTTCGCTCCTTAGCTATCAATCTAAGTTTTCAATCAAAGGCATCGTTTTTCGATTAAGGGAAAAGTCCGCAAATCTCTTTAACGAACAGACTATTGAATCATTCTTCGCCCTATTGTTACCTGCAAATCAAGAACCCTTTTCGAATACTGATCACACTTCCAGGTGGTTGTGCGACAGGTTCGTTACACTAGCGTCCTACAGGCTATTTCGGAAGGTTGGGATTTATTGGAACTTTGAGACCGACGTTGTATATCACAAAACGTCGAAAACGTCGAGAACGCAGATGGCGAAGATTAAATAGATCGAGCGCCAACCCGTTATACATCATGTTAAGGTGACAGCTAAAAACGACGCCGACGACGTTGTTACTTTAGCAGCCTTTGCAGTGGCCGAAAAGCACGAAGAACTCGAAACAGCAGTCCCGGAGAACGAGAGCAACCTTAAGGAGGAAGTTATCTTCGAAAGCAAGGACGAAAACGTCGTTACGGAGCCTTTGATCGAAAAATTCCTTCCAGCGAAGCTGACTGATTAGAAAAAGCTTTACGGAAACGACTTTCGGGCTTTCCTGAAGCCCTTAAAGGGAAATGCCACGCTATAGTACCAAAGATTTGCCCATTTAAGCCTTAAGGCCCTGGAAAAGGTGGTACAAGCAGTTACCGGAGCAAAGATTTAGCTGCCGTCGAAGATCGACTGTTAGGACTATGCTGTTGCGAAGGCTCGAAAAAAGGTCTTACGAAGACTTCAGACTAAGAAACGTAAGCCCTTCGTTACCATATGCGCTAACCTTTTCGAATTTAACAGCGCCTTTAACGGGCGAACGAAAGCGTTAATTATTACTTGCCTTATTATCGGGGTTAAAATTAGTTATACCATAAAACGGAAGAAATACGCATTTACCGCTTTGATAAACGTAGTTGTTTTCCTCGAAAGATAACACCATATCAAGGTTAAAACGATCGTCTTAAACGGAAAAACTTTCTTTGGAAAGAAGCTTCGACGATGGCTCCTAGATATAGGCTTTACGCATAAGACTTCACTTTTATATACCAAAGAACCTGCAGGCATTCAAGAACGTACCGGGGGCGTGATTATTACGAAGGTACGTTATTTAATGATCAGCAGTAACCTTCCTTTTAACCTATGGCCTGAAGCTGTTAAAGTAGTTACATATATCGCCAACCGTACACCTACTAAAGCTTTAAGCTAGAAGATACCTATCCAGGTTTTTAACGAATGGATAGTTAAAAGGGATAAGATACCCGTTCTCGAAAAAGGCCTAAAGGCGAACGTTGCGAACGTTGTTCTTTTCGGATTAAAGGCTTACGCATTTACGGAAGTAGTCCGTCGCGAAGCAAAACGCTTGAAAAAAATGAACCTTAAGACATATATCGGTTATTTCGTTGGATACGTAGCCAGTAATATATATCGGGTATGGGTTCCTTTGCAGCAACGAGTTATTACCGTTCGAAACGTTACCTTCGATAAGACGAAGAAATACCGTGGCGATTAGCAGCAGAAATCGTCGGTCGAAATCGCAAAATTAAACGATCAGATCGACAGCATCTTAATCCTACCCAAAACAACGACTTTCTTAGGAACTTCCAGAGCTATATTCAGCAATAACCCCTTGGATACAGGCGTTATTAAGGGGGTGGATGATATAACAGTACATAATACGGCAGTACAAGGTCCGTTTATCGAAAACGAAGAACCTATTTACGATACTATTATGGTAGCTACGGGTAATCCTAATCCTAATCAGGAAGCTAAAAGAATAAAAGCTAATTCGGACGAAAAATCCTTCGATTCGTCTGCTAGCAACAATACCGAAGAAAACCCCAATTGTTCCCCAGGAAAATCAGGTAATTTGGGAGGCAAAAACCCCTTTTAAGGTTTGCTTATACCGGACGCTACTCCAGGCCCCGAAGATTCAGGTTATCAATAACACCATTCGCCGTCACCGGAGATAGCTCAAAATATATCGTCGAGTTCCACTCAATCACGGCAACGTCATACCGAAATAAATTTCCTAGATCCCTCAGCGATTATCGAATCTAGGACTCGAAAAGGAAAAAGGAAAAAGCCGCCTTCAGCTAATGCAAGCTACAAACTGGCACCCGAAAAACGCAACACATACCCAACCGCCTTCAACGCTATTTTCACGGCGGCGATCAAACCGGAACGCCTTTATCGAAAAAACCTTTCTACAGCGCCCAAAAACTGAAAGGAAGCTATTTAATACCGGTACGCCGAAGACTGGAAAGCAGCTGCGCAACGGGAGTAAGACCAAATATATCGGGTAAAGCAGTCAATTGCCGTTACCCTACTTCAAAAGGCGATCAAAAACGTCGGCCCTAACGGTATATTTCCGTTAATGTAAGTATTCACCTACAAATTCAACAAAAATGGTTTCCTTCAGAAATTTAAGGCTAAACTTATTATCCATAACGACCTCCAACCTCGTGAAAAGCTTAACGCCTACGCATCCACCCTAGCAGGAAAATCTTTTCGAATGCTAATAGCCGTTACAGCCCGATTTAACCTAGACCTTCGTCAATTAAACGCTGTCAACGCGTTCCTATATAATAATATCGATAAGTTGGTATACGTACGTTTCCTATAAAGGTTCGTACGTCCTGGCTACTGTTTAAAACTCCTAAAGGCCCTATACGGCTTAAAACGATCGCCATTTCTGTAGCAACGAAACCTATCTGCAGGTTTAAAGGACCTAAGTTTAAAGTCCGTCCCGGATAACCCATGCATTATAACTAACGGCTGGTTAACGTTGTTTTTCTACGTCGACGATATATCCATAATATATAAAACTCGAAATACAGCACGCGCGGAAAAATTCCTTATAAAACTAACATAGCGCTTCTATATTATCGACCTTAGAAAGTTATAATAGTTCCTTAAAATGGGTATTTTGCGCGATCGAAAGGCTAAAAAGCTGTAGCTAATACAAGATACCTACTGGAAGAAGTTATATCTCTGTTTCGGGCTTTCGAAGCTCGAAAAACGTTACTTTAAGGTTCCTAAATAAAGGGATTTTAAAAAATACGAAAAAAAAGCGCCTGCAGCGTCGAAAAAGTTATATCTCGAAAAAGTCGGCAGTCTGTTATATAGAGCTGTTACCACTCGCCCAAACATCGCTAAAACTGCTTCTTACCTGTTACGATACAGCAAAAACCCAAGCCCTATACACCTTAACGCCATTAATAAGGCCCTACTTCATAAGTATCACACCCGCTACCTCGCTATACAATATGGTAAAGACGAAAAGCTTAACGTACGATCGTTACTTTATTCGAGTAACGCATTATTCGCGAATAACCCTAACCACAGAAACTTTTAGGGATTCCTGATATTACTGTTTAATAACCCCATCGTCTGGAAAACGAACAAGCAGGATACAATCACCACCTTAAGCACGGAAGCAAAACTATTAGCCCTTTTTCAAACCGTCAAGAAAGCTATCTTTATGCAAAGGCTTTTCAGGGCTATAGGCCTAAAACTAAATAAAAAGCTAGTTATCCAGGTAAACAACAAACAGACGATACGGCTAGTTACAAAAGAAGCTATACGTCTAATCACGAAGCTGAAGCACGTCGACATTCACAGCTACTGGCTCCGCGAAACCTTCGCCACGAAAAAAATCAATATCGAATGGACGCCCACTAACGCAATAATTGCGAATGGCTTCACTAAGCCACTTAAGTTGCAAAAACATCAGGAATTCGTTCGGTCGCTGAACCTTTAAAACGTTACTTTAAGGTTGAAGGAAAAAGCTTAGTTATAGCAGGCATTGTTGCCCTACAGCAGGAACTATTGCTCCCATTTTCCTCTGTTATTTCCTTCCATCGTTTCTTCCTTTATACCGAAACCTAAACCACCTTAAATATCGGGTTATTAAATTAACTTTCCAACAAAGCTTCTGTGGTTTAGCGGTAAGATATCAGGTCATAACACCTAGAGACATAAGTTCGAATCCCATTAAAGGCTTCTCGAAATCGAAAGTAGGAGACCGCCTATTCTCGATTTCTTAATTTTTGGAATTCTTTTTGCCCTAACCACCACGGTACTCCGTTTTGGGCAGTTACTTAGTATCGTAAAAGCTTCAGCTGTTAGTTCCTAACAGCTGGGGGGGTGTATCAAACCCAGCTGAAAACTAAGGCCGTTAGCTCAGCCTTAACTTAGGCAGCACAGCTACTAACGGAGTTTGCTGATCGTATCACGGGTACAGTTTTCTCTCAGCCGCAACTGTTTTCTGTGTATATAAGGAGGTTTCAATACCCTCTGTTTCTATCTAGGATCTCTCAGAGGTCAACCAGATAAATCATCCTCCTTCAGTCATCTATATGCTTCAGTGTGTGATCCAGGGTCTCATAGTATCGTGGGGAGTGATTCGGAAATGTAAGGCGAGGTTGGAGAAGTTGAAGAAACGGGGAAAGTAGAAGAAGCAAAGACGAAAAAGCAGGAAAACGAATCAGTGAAAACGAAAATTAGTGAAGACTTACTGCTTCCTAGGGCGGTGTAGAACTCGTTCGTAGAACCTACGTGATGGGCTCACGTGTAGGGACTCGCGTGGTATGTCCACGTTCCCGGTTTCTATGGTACTGGATGCAGAAGGAGAGCTAGCAAAGGAAGATTAGCTGTACTTCAGGGAAGCAACGGCTGAACGAAAGCCAAAGCTACTGGTATCCAGGAGGCGACTCGATACCTACAGGAACCTCTGCCGTACGTCCAAATCACTCACTCAGCCACCAAGGACTCCGTTATCTAGTAGAGGACGGTTTGTAGATGAAAGGTGAGGTTAAAGATATGGAAGAGGTTGAAGATGTGGAAGAGGTCGAAGCTGTGGGAGAGGCTGAAGATGTTAAGAAGTTGAATACTTACTGCTGCCTAAGGCAGTGTAGGGCACTCGCTTGAAGGTCGCTCGCGTGTGGGTCTCTCGCGTGTAGTTCTCGCGTGGTAACTGCACGTGGTACGTCCACGTTACGGGTTGCTGTGATACTGGAGGAAACGCAGCAACGGAAATCAGCCCGGGGCCACAGGGGAGTAACGAGGGATGAGCGTTAAAGCCGCTGATACGAAGCTGCAAAGGAGGTACCTACAGGAACCTCTACAGTCGTTGAAAATCAAATTTACCCGGCCGTCAAGGGCACGGCTATCTAGAAGATAACGATTGTGCTGAAGTAGTACTGAATTGTCGAGGAGAATAATTGGGATGCAGTCTCGAGGGAGACGATCGTGCTGAAACGGTGTTGAAGTAGTGCGGAAGTCTAGCGATCTTGATGAAATAGTGAAGAAGACAGTTGTGCTGGAAGTAGTGCTGTACTCTTCCGATCGTACTGAAGACTTGACGAAGAAGATTACGATGAAGTGGAGAGAAGACGATCGTGCTGAAATCGCGAAGAAGAAGAGGGAAGCTCTCTAAGCTCGTTACACCAAGTGATCTGGGTGATGTGGAGGTACGAAGGGAATACTTGAAGATGAGAGGGAATCAGAAATGGTGGAGGAAGTTGTATATTCAAGGAAATGGTTGGACAAAATTTACTTACTGTGATTTAAGAAATGTAATGGTAGATAGAAAGGTCGAAACAAAGGAAACCTGGTCGACGATGACGTAGCATTCAATATACCAACGAAATCGTCAAGGCAAAGAGGCAGAACAATATTTGGACGTAGGGCGAAAATGTGGACATTAATAAAGTAATGGCTTATTTCAGGAGGTGGTCGATGTCGAGGGAAAGAGATGGTTAGGAAATATCTTACTATCGTAATCATTAAGTCAAAACGGCAAAAAGATTTAGGCAGGGGACGAAGGTGTGTACATTAATATGAAGTGATAGCTTGCTATAAGAGCTCGTCAGCATCAAGGGAATGAGGTGATTGGGAAGTCTCCTATTAGTACGTGACCCAAGTGTCAAACGAAGAAAGGGAAGGGATACGGAGCTCGATATACTAAGACTGGCTAAGTACAGATCTTGCGTAGAAGGAACCTCAAACCCTTAATGCTACGGTGTAAACAGGCCATATACAAGTTAGATGGTAGATAAGGTGATTATCAGCAGCAGGTCGCTGTTACGGTACTAATTAATTAACGACATCGTAATCGTTCCTGCCATTCGTCGATAATCAGAGGTCGAAGCAACTTAACCGAAGTCCACCGGTTACGCAACCACCCATTCGGCGCCAGCTTCTATAGCCATCCATTCCACTTAAGCTAGCGTGGGTTGACAAACTGGACCAGTGGACCTCCTTATAGCGTCACATATAAAGATAGTGTTTGTCAGAGAAAATGGTGAAATACGGAGTGAAAGGCAGAGAAAGGAGCCTAGGCGGTAGTTCGCAGTATGGGCATTGAATAGATGACCATTAATGCCTGCCCTTTTCTAACTACTCGGGGCGAAGCTCCCTTATATATACATAAACCATACCCTCGCTGGTGGGTCACTGGGCCCTGGAAGGGGGGTCCCACCTTGGCACCTGACAGTGTTTGTGGGGTAACAGCCTTAAGCTGCTACGTACCTCACGTATGTAGACCTACCCTGCCACCCAGCTCTCCGGTGATAGCTTCTTTCTACCACCACCACACATTCTTTTTCCTGTGCAGTTTCCTGCTACAGCTACTGTGCCTGGTGTCACAGTTAGGCTGATCGCGAGAAAAGGTTGCATAACGCGCGGGAAGTGTAAAATGTCATTCTTGATTCAGGGCTTTAGGGAGCAGTGGCTAGAAAGCTCTATATAGTGCGGGAATCCCGGAACAACGTTATTGCGGGGTGCCTATACGATACAGTGGCTTAATTCACCAAGCAAGCTACCCCTATTCTGCGATATCTGGTATGTCAAAGTACCAGCTATATTGCTGGCTGTCAAATCGATTAATCGTTTTTTTAACACAAAATATAAATTCTTAAAACCCATTTAAATTTCTTTAACTTGTTAATTTTAAACCCTTTTTTTAGGTTAATTATCGTTTCCTTTACTTCTTTCTTTTTCTTCTATTTATACCTTAATACAATATCGTCTACGAAAAGAAACACCAATATATTACCCTCTATTATTATATAAGACTTTTAAAGGATTTCCTTAAAACCCAAATCTTTAAAAGCGTTTATAAGCGTTTTTTACTACAAAAAAGATAACCTTTTCAAGCCATATAAAATCTTCCTAAACTTAAATACTTTCTTTTTTTTCGTAAATCGTAAAAATATTTTTATAAAGACTTCCTTATTTACATTGTTATAAACGAAAACGTTAATAACGTTTAACTACGTAAACTTCAAGTCGAATTTAATAATTATTATAAAAATAAACCGTAACGTTATTCCTACAAACGTTATTACTTTTAAAAGTAAATTTCCAGCTTCTTATTAATTTCCGTACATTATTAACCTAACTTTATACTTTTAAAACATTTTATATTTATCGAACTTATAAATAAATACCTACTTGCAGTAAAGTACTTAATAGCCTATAACCAACTTCGTAATTACCTCTTCCCATAACCTAAAGAAATTATGCTTTTTAAGATAAACTTTCTAAGCCGTACGGAACTGTTACTTTATCGGATAATTCTCCAATTTACGCACGTTCCTAAGTAGTTTTACAAAATCTCTTCGATAAAAAGAGAACTTTTTCCCAGCAACGAACGTTTTTATCCAAAATCTGGCGATTTTATAATCGCAGAAACTATAAAACCTTTCCTCCTCCTATAGGATTCATAAATTATTTTCATACCGTAAAGCTTTTTCCAAGTCCTTTCCAACCTGCTAATTAAACTATCTAACCGTCAAACCGACGTAATTAACGTATAAAGTCCTTTCTGTTAGCTTAAATAACTATAGGGAATTATCCTAGCCTACTTCTTTAAGGTTTATTTTATATCCTACGATAATTTCGTTTTAAATACTGTCTTCTTTTAATTACTATTCGTTCGAAAAGGCGTTAACTTTATCCTCGTTTTTTATAACTTCCATTTCCGAATCGTTTTTTTTTAAGGATTACCTCGTTAACTGCTAATTCTTTAAGTAGCTATACTTTCGCAACTAGGTTTTTAAGGTTCTTAATTATCTTTTCCGAACGTTCCAACGTATTTTTCTTATTAAAAAATTCTATTTTGTTAAAATTTACATTTTTCGTTATAATTACCTTTCCGAACTTTAACACTTATACCTTATATATATTCGTAAAGTTATACCTTACGAAATACTCGATATATACTTTAAGGTCCAGGTTTTACAACTTGCTTAGCTTATAATTCGGGTTAAGCTTTAATACGTAATACCTGCAACTATAAACCTTAAAATAAACTAATTAAAATATCTTAAAGCCTAATATCCCATCTTTTTTAGCCATATAAATATATATAACCTTATATAAGGTTTTTCACTTAAAAGTAGCTGTTAAGATTTTATTGTAAAGGTAAGTAACGCAACTAACGGGCTTTTTTTACAGGTTATACGGTAACTTCGACCCGATTTTTATCGCGCATAGCTTCTTTATTACCATATCCCCCAAATGCTTTACGCCTTTATTTTAAGCGTATGTATATAAATCAAAAAGCTTAATAAGGATTCTTGTTAAACGCAACCATTTAATTAACGAATTACGAACAAATTTTATATCTCTTCGAATAAATTTTATTCGGAACCTAAAGTAGCTTTTAACCTAACTTACATAATCTTTTAAAATACGTAAACTTTTATCCTTTTTTCCTATTATTACGCAGAAATATATTATTGCCTAATATAAAGCTTCGTAAGAAATCGTTAGCACCCGTTTATATTTACGGGCTTCCTCCGAAAGGTTTTACCAATTTAAACGCACCCTTAAATAAGGTATGATTGCTTTCAAATTTAGCTTTTTCCGCAAAGAGATTTCCTTTATTTTCGCTAAGGTATATACCGGGCACTCGGCCATTTTAAGGCCCTTTAATGGCGCTTTACGGCAGTAATTAAATAAGTACTTTAAAGGTTCTGGCTTATAATAGCCTATTTTTAAATATTATAACACCCTCGACCTTAAGGCTTTAAGCCCTTAACTAACTAACTGCTTTGCCTACCTTTTTAATTATAGGAAAAACGGCTCTTATATAACTTTTATCTTTAATTATACGTTAATCTTCCTTTTTTTTTAAGATATATAACTTTTTGTAATTTTTGCAAAACCTTACGTTATTATTTAAAGTATCCTAATAATAATCTTTTTATTCGAAACGCTTATACGAAACGATATTACAATAAAGGTTTTAATAATAAGCTACTTCCTTTAATATTAAGACCTTTCTTTTCCCACGTAAGTTTTTTATATATATCGTAACGTCTCTAAAAACAAAAATCGTTATTTCAGTATTACCTACTAAAATAATATAACCTTTAAGTACTTTCGCGAATTTCTCGAATCGGGTGAAGTTATAAAACATATAAATAAAGCTTCCGAAATTTAAAATTACGCAATTCTTTAATAAATACTTATCTAGTACATTAAATACCTTATAAAGTAAGCTATTTAAAAAACCTCTAGGATCTTTTTCGCTTTATTTTACTAACTATCATTTCTCTTTGGCCATCGTTAACTTAAAATTCGTAAAAACCCTTTCCTTAATCGCTTTTAACTTTTTTCGAAATTTAACGTCGGAAATTATCTTTTTATTAAAAGCTTTTTAATTTCTTTCGAAAATTTTACTTTTTAAGATATTAATTACATATTCATAGCTTTATATATTATAGCAATCGTTATTATACGTTCGGCAACCTTTTTTTCCTTTTTTAAAGTTACAATTCTTGATTTAAAAGTTTGGCCTTACCTTTTTACGTAGTAATTCCGAAAACGAAATATTATTAATAAGTTAATTTACCCTTACAGCAAAGCTTCTATTTTCGAAGGTTGTAACATAAATACCTCCTTTTACGGTTTTAAAATTTAACTTTTTTTACCGTAAAGGTAGCTTTATTAACGTACGAACTTCCTTACTAGCGGTCTTATAAAACAATTTATTAACTTTATTTCGAAAAATAAATAACCGTAGCTAATTAACGTATTACGCCTTAAATAACGCTTTTATATTAACGAAGTTATCCACTTATTATAAACTTATTAATTTAAAAATGTTATTTTTTACGGCGTTCGTTATAACTACATTTTATTTCTTAAGCTATTTGTAAATATCTTTCGTATTAACGTATTTTCTATTTTTTTAAAAACCTTTCTATATTCAGCTTTTGCAAATTTTATTGTTTTCTTATTGTTCGCACCGGCGTATTCCTTAAAACTGTTAATTTATGTACGTATCGATTCGAAAGCTTTTAAGCAAAATATATATAATTTCTTAACGGAACTATATATTATCGACTTTATTACGATAAAGTTTTTTTGTTGTAAATCGTAACATTATTTTTCAATTAAATATATTTAAAGAAAATTTTTATATTTCGTTATTTCTTTTTGGGAAAGTTTAATTACGGAATTTACGTTCTTATTAACGTTTTCGAACGAAAAATCATCGGGTTCCGCAATAAGTAATTCGTTTAATTCAGAATTATATAATTTAACAATATTTTTGGACGTACGGCTAAAAGGTTTTTCCTATTACGTATCCCATTCGCCGGAATCTTCGAGCTTCGTTCTTATTAAAGATACTTAATTGTTGCTTATCGTAATCCGTTTCAATTAAATGTTTGGCACTTAATGTGCTAACTGAAGAAATGGTTTCTAGGGGCAAATATGATAAATCTAAAGAACTTCGCAAACCGGGCTCATAACTGTCAAACAGCCTGAGACCACGATATTGGATATCCTCGAATTGCTTCCAGAAAGCGTATATTGATAATGATGATAACAGCTAAATTTTCTGCGTCAGGGTCTCAAGGAATTAATCCCTTATACTAATTAGCTGTCACCCCTGTTCCTTCCAGCCCTTAGCGCGTCATACGGCCCGATTCCTTCCGACCTCAAGCCACTGTATCTGACACTGGCAAGGGGGACCAGTCCTTACATAAAGCTGATTTAGCGTAAGTTAAAGTACGGGCCAGTAAAAGTGGTACATAGTTTGATATGCAAATTGCTGAGAAATTCATGTACCTGTCAGACACAAGCGTGTATTCAGTATTGAGGTCAGAACTGGTGTTGTAGTTGTATTTATCATCAAGTCCTTAGACCGCGTCGGTCGGGGCTTATACTGGTAGATGTGGCTAGTATGGTCCCCACTCTGAGCTACAAGTAATCTCCGTGGCGTTCTATCTTAGAACCCCTTGATATCAACAGTTATCTGACACACCCCCCCAAGGGCTGCTTTCTTAATAGCAGGCCCTGGATACAAAAGATTGATTAATCAAAGTTGTCCTCGAATCCTTGCAAATCCTCGTTAGATAATTCCCGAACTTGGCGTTTCTATATCCTCTTTTTAATACCGTCAATCCTACCTGTCGAGTAAACTGTTCGAAAGATGCAGCAGGAAGGACCTTTATTAACCTATCTGCAATTATATCGTTCGTAAAAATATATATTACTTCGATCTTTCCTCGAATTGCTTTTTGTCGTAACCAGTAATTATAAATATCTACATACCTTAACTTTATTTGAAGCTAGGTAATATCTGCATAAATAAGCCTGATAGTTTGCTTATTATTATACTACATATTAATGGTCGAAGTATTAAGTCGAATTCCGAACTCTCTAACTAATCGTAATACGTATATAACCTTTTTCGCGGCTTAAGCAAATGCCAACAATTCCGTTTTTGTTGTAAAAGTAGTTACTGTATCTTGCTTACTGGCGCGGCATCCGATAGTGCCGCCGAACAAACGCATAATATAAGCTTGGAAATTTTTTCGATCGATCGAATTATCGGCAAAGGAGGCATCGTTAACCACCTTAAAGGTATCTGTCCCGCCGTACTCTAAAACGTAATATTTCGTTTCGAGGAAGTATCGAATAAGTCGGTTTGCTTTTGTATGGTATTCCGGGCTTAGATTCATGTTAAATCTCGCCAGTCTAAAAGCGGCAAAGGCTATATTCGGACGGTTAATAACTGCAGCGTATAATATTAAGCCGATCTTTTTTTAATACACCTTAATAAAGTAATCGGATGCAATCTCTTAATTAAAAAGTAACTCTTTATTTTTTATGGAAATATCGGTTCGCCCGGAACTCGATTCCTTTTCGACTAATCTGGCTAGCTTGTCGACATATAACAACTGTAAAAGCTATATTCGACGTTTCGATCGGTTTCGGATAATTTCAATTCCTAGGAATTATTAAAACTCGTTTCCTCTAGTAAGCTAATACCTTATTTTAAGCTAGCTAATCGCGGCGTTAGTAACTTTTTCGCGTTTTTTTCTGTAAACGATAACGATATTATCGACATAAAAAAATATAACGATATTATTTCGTACGAAACAGTACGGCTTATAAAGGATAAGGGTAAAACCTAATTAAGTAAATGTTTTCGACAGTTCTTTTTGCCAAAGTAAGGGAGATTTTCTTAGTTCGTATAAGGCTTTAAGCAGGTACAGGATGGTTCCCGGTTTCCGGTATTTTAATAACATTTTTATGTAAATTTCTTTGTTTAATTTTGCGTTAACGAAAGCATTAACTGCGTCGTAATGTATTAACTTTAGATCGAAGCGCGTAATTATAATAATAAAAGTTCGGAAGAATTTTTTAGTAAAAGTGGACATATAAGTATTTTCGTACTTTTTATAAACCTGTTAATTATTTCGTATTACTGAATTGGGACGGGGGGACTTAGTTCTGATTAAAGCATCTTTGATGAGCGGGTCACGATAGAATAGCCGAGTAAAGCGGTAATAAAGGCAAAACAAAAATACTGTATTTTGGGGTCCGAGTTGAATTAGACTTTAGAATAAAGATGTGTGTATCTAAACGATGATCGATGATGAGCAAGTCTCGGGGTTGCGCCCGGCGGAAGAACTTCTAGAAATACGCATATGGAGCTAATTAACTGATCAGCCAAGCTATGCCCCCTAGCCCGGCACCCTGCATTATTTTAACCCTCCTTTTTCGAAATAAGATTGTCCTTAATCTATCTTGAAAAACAAATAAAAACATAACGCAACTAACTTCCAGCGCCATAAACTATATATGAAACCCATTAATTAATTTGATTAGCGTTTGCGCGGTTTGTCCTTTATTATTTTTAACTTAGGACTGCGTTTTCGACGTCTGGCCAGATCCTTTCGTTGCTTGGCTTTTTTCTGCTTCTTTTAAGCCTTATTCTCTGGTTTTTCTGTACTAATTAAAGACTTGTACTTAACCCAGCCAAGCTATCCTTGTGGGAAGTATAGTTTTGGCCTTTGCCTGGCATCTTCGAATATGTTTCCCACCTACTTGTACGGCGTGACATATTGACCTTGTACTATTGCTATTGCTCGCTGATTACCAACCTTCGGTTAAGGCTTGTACTTTATTTCGAATGGTAATCTCGTAGGTGTTAGATCAGGACGTATAACTTTAGATGCCAATAAGCCAGTTTAAAATAATAGGGGAAAGGGCATTAATATCGGAGATGGTCGTACAGATAACTACTGAAACTAATTAGGACGTTGCTTTTATTTACGTCGTTTACCATAAAGTAGTCGGGTAAATTAATTAAAATTTGGTTTGTCGTTATTTTCCTTAGTTAATAGGGACGGAGGGTTTTTAGGTTAATCTTTTACGTTTTTTTTAACGTTTTCCGTTTTTGGTTTTAGGCCCAGGAATTTTTTGATTATATCGAAAATTTTGTTTTTTATTCGATATTCGCCAAATCCTTTTGCTTCAGTTATGATTTGGTTTTCCCATTTTGTAGGATTGCGGCAAATAATGTAGAAAATATAGGTAATTTACAATCCGCAAGTATAATGTTTGGTTTGGGTAGGCATTTTGACGATTATTATACGGGCAGGCGGATTGTTAAATCCTAACTTTTTTTACGCCTTTCGGTATAGCTGGAGTAGCAACTAGGTACGATTCTCGGTGGCATAAGTATCGAATATTAGCAATAAACGTTTTAATCGGTCGTATAATATATTAATCCAATGCCTTATTAAACCTTTATTAATCGGGATTTTGGCTTGGGCGATAAATTATATATATTTCGGGTTATTATTATTAATTGCTTTCTAGGTTTTACTAAGAAATAATCTGGATTTGCTATGTAAGATTATTCGTTCAGCTTTTGGAATGACGGCGATAATTCTTAAAGGTATATCCTAGGCGATTATCTGGATGAAAATAATAATATTCGCGGAACGTAAGTAGGTTTTGTTTTGAACGATTATGATGGTTTGCTATAGATATCCAGCTATTTCGTTATATTACGGTTTTGTTAACCAATATAGTAACGGGTTAATACTTTTTTATGGACGTTAATTATTAATATTCCTTAGGTATATAGGAATAAGCCGATTAAAACGAATTTAAGGTGCAACTTTTTTTAAGGGATAAAAAATAAAATTGTTATTATGCATCTTTTTAAGGAATTGTACCATATTATCGTTTTCCTATACGGGTATATTAATTGATCGTATAAGCTTTCCAAAATCCGAGGTGTTTAACTTTTTGGAGTTTTCGCCTTTATTTTGCATGGTACGTTTTTTGAATTACGATATGATAATTGGGGATATACTAATTAGTATGTTTAGGTATGGTATTAGGTAATTTGGGGATAATAATGGCAACTGGGGATAATGTTTAATATGTATATATAAATGTATTGGTATAGGTATAGGTGTTTTGCAGGTATTAAGGTATAGTTGTTATATAGGTGCAGGAATTTGCCAAAATCTGCCAGTAACTTGTACGTTTAACTAATTAAGTACATTTAAGGTTAATGTACCGAATTTTTGCAGATAAAACGTATGCGCCGAAAAAATTTTAAAAAATTTTATCCGAAGTTATATAGAAGATGCCCTTATCGTCGTTTTCTTTAATCAGGTACATATATTCGTTTTTTGCATTTATACTTTTTTTGCATCTTTTTTGCAATATTATTCCAACTTTTCCTTTTAAACTTAACATATATTTAAATATATATATAATTATTTTTATTGCATTAATTAATATTATTATAAGTTTTCGGCAGTTATTAGATTTACGTAATCCCTAGGGTTTTTGCGGAAAGGTAGGTCCAGATAATTTTGTTCCTGTTATGAAAGAATTGTTCATTAAGAAAAAGTTTGGTCCAGGTAATAAACCTTTAAATCCTGGTACTAAGAAGTTTATCGATCTTAGGGTCGAAGCGAATATTAAAAAGCTGGACCAAATTTTTGATCATCGTCGTAGAATTTTAACGGTGTTAAACTTGTCCATATTCTCCAGGCCATTAATCCGTTATATCGATAAGCTTTTAGGTAATATTCGAAATTTAAAATTTTTATTTAATCCTGATAACGTTCGCAAATTATAAAACCTAATATATCGTTAAGTACTTATTCTTAACCTTACCTTTACCTTCCAGTACAGATTTCGCAGCATAAGTCCTAATCAGGATACTTTACCACCAGAAATACCGGTTATGGATAATCCACTACTCCCAAGACCTTGGCCGATGCGATATATACTGCTATTAACAGAAGTAGCTAAAATACCTCCAAAGCCCAGCCTAATCTTTGGTGTCGTTAAACAGACAGTCGGTGGTCGGCGATCAATAACGCTTATATCTGTTCCTATTGACCTGCCGATACCTAATAGCAGTTTATTCGCCAGGTTTTTATTAACGGCTTCGATAATCCCAGTACGTCGGGCAAATCCTCGGGTTATTAATCGGGTCCCTAGGCCATTTACTAATATCGGAACGTTACGTCTTTACCGTATTTATTTCGATAATAACTAGGACGTAGCTAAATTTTGGAATAAGAATAATGTTATATACTACGTTATTTTTAAGCATATCGAGGTAAATTCTTGGGCTTTTCCGTAACATCGTTAATGAAATCCGCTAATTAATATAAATACTTAAAGTTATATTTATTAATGTTATTAATAATCCAGCTATAAGTCGGTATTTGTAATAGCAGATCGAAAATAAAAATTTTTAAGTAGTTGTAAATATTTAATTTAATGTAATTAGGTACTTTTAATCAGTTAAAAACTTGGTAGCTTATTTAGTATACGTCGAAATTTATCGGGCTAATTCTTTAAGTTACTTTATAGCTGCTTTTGTTAAAGATCCTAAATACGTTACTAGTTTGTTTATTTAGGTATTTGGTATATTTAACCTGGTATCTTACGAACTTTGCGAAAAACGATATATAACGTCGGAATATCTTAATTAATATAAAATGTACCCATTTTTTAGGTATTGGTCGATTTCCGGCTTTTTTAACGGGGCTTATAATAATTATATCGGGTTTATCGAAAGGCATTATTATACTTTCCGGAACGAACGGTTTAAAGCATTTAGGGCCAGCTTTTTACGATCGCCACGAATTAAAAAGGACATTCGTACAAAAACTTGTTTTTTTATTAAGATATACGATAAAAATTAACTTCGAAATAAAGTAAAAAAATATATTATTAATTCTTAATTCCGGGCAAATACAGCGGAACGTATTAATTATAAGTAAAGCATAATGGTTATCGTATAAGGTATCGGTAAGCGGGACAGTAAAAAAATTTAAGGAAACTTATAAAAACTTAAAGGAATTTATGGGAATTTAAAGGAACTATAATATTTTAATTTCTTGCAATTAATTACGTTAATTTTTTCCGTTTTTTTAATCGTATCGTTTTTATCGTATCGCTATCGTTTATAACCGCATAACCTTTAAGTCGGTTATTTAGTATTTGTACCTTAATATTTGTTTTTATAAGTTTTGAAATTTTAGGTTACCAGTTTTCTGGTAGCTCGATATTTGCAATATCCGAAATATCTAATATCGTGTCGTCGTTTTAATCAGCAAATGGTTTCGTTTAATCGTTTTTTTATAAATTAATCGGCTTTTAATATCTTTTTTCATTTTTTACGAATTGCTTTAATTTATTAACAGGGAAAATACCTTACAACTTTGTTTTATTAATTTCTTTCAAATAATAAATACTTAAACCAGTAATATTATTAATTAAATACGGGCCAGTTTAACGGTACTTTAACTTTATATTTCTGGACATATTTATATATCGTAACGTATTATACAATAATACCAGGTCGTTTATTTCCAAAAGTTTACTTTTTATTTTATTTTTATCCCTTTTATTCGCTAATTTAATTACTTTACGGCGCTATTCAGCGATCACCTTAATAACCTTGGCTACGTTTTTAATTTTTTTTTTAGGAACCGAATTCTTTATATAATTAAATCTTCTTTCGGAATATCTAGGTCCCAAGTTATAATTCTCCATGTCGGCAGGACTGTTTCGATCGGTAAAAGCGCTTTTTGTCCGTACAGCAGTTTATAAAGGCTAAGGCCATAACTTTTCATAATGGTATTGTCGGCGAAGACCATCTTAGGCAAAAGTTTGACCTATTTTTTGCCAGTCCCATTCGTCGCTTTTATTAAGGCTTTAGCAATCGGGACGTGTCCTTTTTCGACCAGGCCTTGTTACTAGGTTATATACGCGGTACCAACTTTCCTCTTAATCTTTAATGCGTTATAAGCTTTAATAACCTCGCCTTTATTTTTTAAACCTCCGTTAATTTTAATTTTAATCGGGATATCATATCGATAAAAAACGTACTTATCCAAAAACTTCTTAATCGCTACTAACGTAACTAATCGTAAGGCTTTAGCTTTTAAGTAATCGAATAATTCACATCTAGCTTCAACCGTAACTTTATAACCATCGTTATTTAGCATAAATTGAACATCGATTACCTAAATAACAACTATATTAATCGACTGCGAAAATCTATAGCCCTTTTCGAAGCGTCGATCGGCTGCTTTTTAGCATTTAACATACGCAAATACTGCTTCCCGAATATAGCCAAACATGCTACGCCAATAATACAAAATTGCTATGCGGCGATAAGTCGAATCTCGTCCCTTATAGCTATAATCTTTATAATATTATCTAATTACCGTAAATCGCTTTTATTCGGTATTAACTACTCGCCGGCTGCCGTACCTCTTATTTGCTTTACGCTAAAAAATACTATCCTAAACGAAATAATTTAAAACCTCGGATTTGAAAATATTTCGCTTCCTTCTTGGAGTATTATCAAGCCGATTAGGAAGATCTAATATCGTTAAAAACCTAATATACTTTTGCAACTTTTTAAATCAGTTCCTAATAAAAGGTCCTTGTCGCCGATCCGTATCAGTAGGTATAGTGGCTGTACCAGTTAAAATAAGATTAAGCCGAATAATATCGAGCTGGACATTAATAAAGTTATCGACTTTTCCTTTTTATTAATCGTTTAACGCGTTAAAGGCTTCGGGTAACTTTCGGGATAAATCGTCCGTTGCTGTATTTTTTTTACCGGGAATATATTTAATTTCGAAGTTAAATATCTTTATTTAAGCAACTTAACGAATAATTATAATATTAAGTAAAAAGCTTAAGGAATTATTAATTTAGGTTATTAATACCTTAGCGTTAATTTTTAGTACGAATCGGATTTTATAAATGTAATTCCGGAATTTTTTTAAGATTTTAAAAATTACTTAATATTTCAGTTTGCCAGCGTCGTAATTTAGCTTAGTACTTTTCCAGGTACCATTTTTAAAACGCGCGGGATGTTTTACTTTATTAATTAATTAACCGAAAGTACCTTTAAAGCTTTCCTTACTTGCGTTTGTCCTTATAATGATTTTTCCGGTATTAGGGTTATAATTTAAGGTGATTAAAGTCGGGGTAATAATAATTGCTTTTTTAACGCTTTTTATTACCTAGTTTTAATCGGGGCCTTAAATGAAAAGTTAATTTTTCCGGAGCAGGCGTATAAAAGGCTTTATCTTAATAGCGAAGTACGTAATAAATATTCGATAATAAACGATAATACCTAGGAAAGCTTTAACCTTCGAAACGTTTTTACATGGCTGGATCTTTAGGATTTTCTTTACTTTAGTTATATCTGGTCGCCGCCCATTCGTTCCGCAGATAAATCCGACTATAACGGTTATTTCTTGACATTACTGAAACTTTTTCATATTAATCGTTATACCAGCAAGCTCGCAATTAAGAAAGGTTTTATCTATGTTGACGATATACTTAAAAACGAATCGCCGAATTCCTGGGAAGATTTCCTTATCGTTATATCTTGTCTTTGGGCCTTTAACTCTAACGTTATCGACAAATGGCCGGGTTATATCGGGTATCAGATCGTCCAAAATCCTCCCAACCACGCGGTAGAAATAAGCCATAAAGTTGGTAAACCCTTAAGGCATAGTGATATACCTTAGAAGTTTTAACGGTATCGCGAAAGTGGTAAAATTTCTGCTGGCTGGAGTTAAAATAACTTAATCGTAGCCTAAGAAAAAGTTTACCAAGGTAACTAAGGAATATATGGCAAAATCCGCGGAAAATTCGTTGCAGTTATTTGGCATAAAGGCATTTCGTAAAGTAACAGCATTTAGTTTGGGCGCAGAATTAATTAATCGGAGTCCACCATCCTTTTTTTCGATTAGGAACTAAGTATTCCTATATGCAACATGAAACTGTTCGAGGATATTTTGCTAAATACGTATTTTTAATATTTCGATCAGCTTGCCTTTGATACTTGCCGGCATTATTATGCCCTTAGCTTGTTACGCCTTATAAGGGATCGTTCGAATTTTATAATCTGGTACGATATTTGATTTAATTTTGCCACATTTTTTCCAATTCCAGGCTAAAGCAACTTTTTTGCGAAAGAGCATTTTCTTAAAAAAGGCTTTTTTTTCGGGAGTGAACTTGTTTCCTAATTGATTAAGAACTTCGTCGGCGCGTTCCTTAGTAAGTCGGGTTCCTCGGGGTATGGTGGTAAATCTAGGGAACAAAGTAACTAAAGGTGTACCAGGTTTATCGGCTTTTTCGCCATTTTGATCAATAGTTTGCTAAGCTTTTTCGAGTTCCTTAACCTTCCAATTCGGGTTTTCAGAGGGTATTAATCCATTAAAGGGTGCATCGTTAACAGGAACTACTTTTTTCCACTTGGGTTTATATATCGTATTAATCTGGATGGTCCGATTATTGTTAATCTTTTGTTGCATTTCGTCCTACAGTATTCCATATAAGGCATACGTTAATTCCTTGTCGTTAAACTGGCCTAAGATCTTATCTCCGGGTTCCAGCTTATTATTAATGGCTTTCTAAATAATTTTCGCGTTTTAATTAACGCAGGTATCTTTAATCGAAAAGATATAAAAGCTTGTAACTTGCTTTTTTGTTTCTTTGCTTATAGGCCTATTTTCGCCAGTAAAGCGGCTTACTAATTTACCGGCTGCTTTTTTTCTGGCTTTTCGTTAGTACGAATACTACGTATAATACGTCCTGCAGGAACTAAAAAGATAATGATCTTCGACGGGCCGAACTTCAAGGTTCCTTTTATTACGTCCGGGTCCATATTAAGCGTTATTTTCGATTTGGCCATAAAGTTAAGTCCCAGGATTAGTAACTGCGTAGCGTAATGGTTATTAACGACAAACAATAAAATCGTAATTAATCGGCCAGCTAGCTAAACGGGAACCTCGATAATGTTTTCGAATGGAGTCCTTTTCTAAGAATTAAAGCCCAAAAACGATACGCGGATCTGTCGCATAGCTAGTCCATATCGCTTAACGTACGACGTAATTATAACGTTCGATTTTGCTCCAGTATCGATAATTTTACTAATTAAATCTTCGCCGCCTCCGTGGCTTACTTTAATTGCCAGTCTGAACAAAAGGGTAATGTATTTAGTTGGATTGCATTATTGGATCGATAAAACTTTAACTTCCTTTTGGTTTTTTAATTTGTAACCGATATCTATAGTAAGGATTTTAATAGGTTTTTTTACTTTTGGAACTTTTAATTCTTGCATTTTAACCTCGGTTATCTTAATCGTTTCCTTATTCTTGCAACTGAATGCCTTCAGAATCTTGGCGGCTATAAAACTCTTAAAAGCTTTTCCGAAGTCTGGGCAAACTTCGATCAATTCGGACCAAGTAATTTCAAATTTTTTTTTGGAGTTTTCCCGGATTTTCTTTTCCCAGAATTTGATTATATGCTTAACGATCAGGCTTTTATAGGTAAGGGTATTATCCGTCTGGATTTTATTATCTGCCTGTAAGGTGCTGGCATTTATTTAGGGGGTGTTATTTATTTAAGCGCCGACTTCCATATTATAAAACGTAGGTCCCTTATATATCAGTTTGTCGTTATTAATCTCGTACTCGGTTTTATTCCTTTTTATGTTTTCGAATTCGTCTTCATTATCCCTGGAACGTTTGGCCATCATAACGCTAGTAAGCACAGTCGGCTAATCAGAGTCGTCGATCTCCAGGGCTTTAATTTCCTCTAGATGCCGGGTACTTTTGCTTTCGATAAGGTTACTCCATAGCTATTTACGTAACGGTACCTCTCTATAAAATAACTTTTCATCATGGTCGACGAAATAGATCATATTAATTTCGGTCACCCTATTTTGATTAATGTCGGGCTTTTATCGACTTAGCTTCAAAATCGTAATATACTTTTAAAGTTTAGCTGGATTATTAGTATCCGGGTTAAAACTGGTTAATTAACTATTTACTCCCCTGAAAATGTCGTCTCGCCGATTAAAATACCGCATTTTTTCCTTAAATCGGGTAAGGAAAGCTAACGAACCATGGATTTATTCTGAAATCTTCTTCCAAATTGGGATCTGCTATTCGATCGCCTGGTTCTTAAGAACCTAAAAGAACTAAATCATACCTAACGTTACTTTATCTTCCGGGGATCCAAGGAAAATGGTATATCCATCGTCGGCGAGTAAAACCAATTCTATAATTTCCATGTTAAAAAACAGACGGCACTTCTGCATAATATATCCTAGCTTTAGGCAGAACCAACAGGTACCTTAATCAAGGTTACCAAAGCGTCTACCTTAACCTTAATAACCTCCACGGTAACCTTTTCGACCTCGGTATCTATCTCGTCTACGGTAAGGATTTAATCGAATATAATTATTCGGCTGGAAATTAATTGCATTAATCGATGGGTTAGTATTATAATTGTATGCCCAAGGTGCTTTCTGTTCTGGCGGTACGTAATATTATAATATCCGGACTACCTTTTAATTGCGCATCTTTTTTTTAAAAATCTTTAGGTTTTAAATCTATTTGGCTTATACGATCTTTAAGTCCTGCAGCGCATTCGTAATCTCTAACACCTGATCAGTACGGTTGGATGGTTTTGGTTGCGGCTAATGTCAGATATAGGGGACATCAGTTGTGTTCAATTAATTGGCTAGTTACGTGCACTCTCGCAACGCGTACTAATCTTTGAAGTAGTCTAGCTACGGAACATAAATGCTCCGATCAGAGGGTATCTTATCGGATATGAGTGCTAACGCACCCTGCTAGCTGACACACCCCCTCAACGCCTCGACGCAGTCACGGCGTTAACCGTCACACTTTATCACTTCTTAAAGCCGCAGCATTCCATTCTACCTCTCCTCCGGCAATCGAATCCTTCTAATCAGCCAATTCCTCCTTTAAAATCACTTACAGGTTGTTCCTCTGGCGATTAAGGGCTTCCGTAACATCCATTAATCCTAGCTGCTTTTTGAAATACTTAAAAGGTTTTCGTAATAAGGCCTTTATTAATCCATCAGCCAATATATCGCCCGTAGGCGTATAATCTACTTTAATCATATCCCTTTCTGCGGCTTTTCGTAACCAGTAATTATGTATATTTACATACCGCAGCTTTATTTGTAATAAGGCGACGTCGGCGTTAATAAGCCGAATAGTTTGTCGATTATCGCATTATATATTTAACGGTCCAATATTTAAAGTAACTTCCAATTTTTTAATTAATCGAAAACTAAATAAAAATTTTTTTGCAGCCTACGTAAAAAATAATAATTCCGCTTCTGTTATAAAAGTAATTACTATATCCTACTTATTTACCCATTATCTTATTACTTTTCCGAATAACTTTATAACATAAACTTAAAAACTTTTTCGATCGATCGTATTATCCGTAAAAAAAGCGTCGCTTTAAGTATTTAACGAATCCTTACCCCTAAATTGCAATGTTAATATTTTAATCCCGATCACGTATAATATAACCCGATCGGCAGTTTTATAATACGCGTCGTTAAGGTTCAAGTTAAATCGGGCAAGTCGGAATACCGTAAAAGCTATATCGGGTCGCGTATTAATTGTTACGTACAAAATAAAACCGATTTTTTTCTGATATCTATTAACAAACCTTAAATAAGCTAAATCAGGATTCGGCAGTAGCTCGACGTTTGTTATTAACGTATCTGGAAAATTATTTAAACTTTTTTTTGGAATTAAGTTAACTAGCTTATTTATAAAGTTAAATTAAAAAAGCCAGATTTTTTTTTTAGCTTTATTTTTAATTATTTCGATCCTTAAAAATTACTGTAAATCTTCGCCCTTTATAAAAGTATATCGCTTTTTTATCTGCTAAATTACCTGATCGACGAGGTCTTAATCTTTCTTACGGTACGTTGTAACGATATCGTCTACAAAAAAAAAGATAAATACCCCTTAACGAATAAAATAATAAGGTTTATAAAAAACGGAATTAAGTTCCAGATTTTTAAGCGTCTTAGTAAATTCTTTCTGCTAAAACAAAAGTAACTTCCTTAATCTATATAATACCTTCCTGATTAAAAAAATCTTGTTACGATACGGATATTTTAAAGGTGTTTTTATGTACATTTTATAAAGTAAGTTAGCGTTAACAAAAACATTTACCGCGTTATACTGCTTAAGCTTTAAATCGAATTTAGCCGCAATAACGATTAAGGTTTTAAATAATTTTCTAGCTAAAATAGATATATATATATTATTATAAACGTTTTTTAATTATTAATCGCCCCGTATAACAAAACGTACTTTACATTTTTGCAACTAATTATACTTATTAAACTTATAAACATATACCTATATATACTTTAAAACCTATTTCCTTTTAACAAAAAACTAATTAATAACCTTTTAAAATTACATTTCCTTATAACTTTATAAGTAAACCCTTTCGGCTTTACGAAATAATTCCCCTAACGGGTATATATTTAGCTTTTTATAGCCTCGCGGCGGTAACGGTAATTCGCGCCTATATATCCGGTTTCGCGACTTAAAAATTTTATATATCTTCGTATCGAAACCTTTCCGATTAAGGTAACGCGTACTTCGGGTAATTATTTTCCTTAAATTTCCGCAACTTACCGGCCGATTATCGATCGTATTAATAAAATAAACTAATCGTCCTACGTTAAACGCGGCTTCCCATATTTTGTAATCGTACCGATAACTATCCTTTCGACACGGAACGTACGGGAAACTTACATTTACAACCCGTAAAATACTTTCGTTTTTTACCGTTATTTTAAGTTAAACAAAACGATAAAAGCCTAAGGTTACCTTTATTACTTCCGTTAACATATTAATCGTAATAATTATTAAAGCAAACACTAATAAAAATAATAAGCTAAAAGACGGAAATAATTCGAACATAACGGTCGTATAAAAATAATCAATCCCATACGAACAGGTTTGTTTTTCCCCATTCCGTACGTTTCGTACGCCTATACCACTTTAAAACCACCCTTCCTGTTCAACCGGTAACTAAATTATTCCGCTTAAATCTTTGTTTTTTTCTTATATCTATACATTTAAGTAACCTAGGCCCTAATTAAGTAATTTTACTTATCGCAATAACTTTTATAACTTTTTTTCTATAACGTACAAAAAATTATCTTTTAAGTTTTTAATATTACCTAAAAAGGTAGCCTTTTCGTTAAATAATACGTTTCGAATAGCGATAACTTTATTAATCAATAAATTCCAAATTTAGTAGATATTCGTAAATCGGTAACCGACGAAAAACCCAATCCATACCTTAGGGTTTAGCTTTTAAAGTTTCTGTTTTTTCTTCATAACGGCAGCTGTTATAACATAAGCTATACAGCTATATACTCGCAGATAAGCCTACTAAAGCTTCCGATCAAATACTGCAACGCCGTCCCTATACGCCAAGTAAATGTAATAAACCTCGTATAAGCTTTGCCAGAAAAATGCATATTTAAGGGTACGGTTATACAAATACACTGCCGCTTTAAAGATATATACGATTAAAAACGAAAATAACTTAGCGCCACTTCGCATCGTAATCGCTTTCTCCTTAATTATACCCCCTAAGCGTTTTGCACCCCCGTTCTGGGCCTAAGTATGCGGTATTAAGGGCTCAAGTCTAATACTGAAAAAAAGCGACTAAAACATATCTCGAAACTGGTAATTTTTCAAAATCTCGTTATCGCATTCGAACACCTATAAAAAAACCTTATCCTAATTCTTCAAAACCCCTAAGAAATATCGAAACGCTATAATTAATATATCTTGCTCTCGATTCTTTAAATAAATATCCCAGATATATCCTAAGTACCTATCGGTTGCAAACATAACGTATTTATATCCTTTAAGGTCTTCTTCGAAATCTGTAAAGTCGATAGCAATTCGCTATCCTAATCGGAAAGCTCCTTCCCTCGGCTCGCGGCGTATTTGCCTCTTAGCTTTCGCCTTGCCACATGCTTAGCATTCGACTGTTATAAAACCCTTCAAGCGGACTCCCCTTATATAAAACTGCAACTAAGCGATCACCTCGGGCCCTAAGTGTCCCAATCTTAGGTGCCATATCGTACCGTCACCGATTCGTAGGGATCTCGCTATATATAAATTAACGTTTCGTTTATAAGCTGCGAAGGCTACATAAGTAACTATTACGCTAATATCTTCGATAACGAACTAATCAAACCTATCTATCAGCGTAGCAACCACCTAATCATACTTATCTCGAATAAAGTTATTAATTCCCCGGTTGTCCTACTAATACCCCTTTTTTCGGAGCTGCCGGAAAGATACCAAGTTGCATATAAAGTCCTCGCAATAAGCTACGTCATACAAACGCAGCGCTTTAGGGCCCTTAAGGCTTTAAAGCAATATATCTACTTCTCCATATCCTTTAATCGGAACGAAACTATTCCTTACGTACACACCGTCGCCTTAAATCGTTATTCTATAATTCAAAAACCTATTAATTAGGTTAAAAATGTATATAGTAAACCCTAAATCCAGAATGGCCGAATTTCTTAAGGGGTAAAACGCAACATTTATCGCACTACGTTAATCAGAAATCAAAAAGCACGCCAATACTCGTCTTACTCCCTTTAGGAATTAATTTATCTCTTAAGTAGTTGGTTTCTTTATAGTTTTCGACAGACGGTTAATCTTTTCCTTTAAAAATTAATCGGAAACAATCCGGTTCTAAACTAATACTGAAACTTCCTTATTAGGTTTAAATTCTGCTAGAACTTTATTAAGGAACGCGTAATAGCATTAAAGTAACGTATACCCAAAATTTAGGCACGCTTTACACCGAATCCCTTATGCGTTTAACTTTTAACGCTTCCGCTTATTGCTACTACTATTTCGGCTCGTTTGGGAACCTCTACGACTACCTTATTTCGGCCCTTTGCCAAAGGTCCTATTACGTAGCTAATTATTAATATCCTTAGTTTCTTCCTGATCAGGATCGTCCTAACCGGAAAGGTCTGCTGGGGCTCCATGGAAAGTCGGAAACGCTACCTTAACGTTTTTTGCTGATTGCTGTAAATTCGTCATAATCCAATGGTTTAAAAAACTAACCCCAACTTCCAGGTAATTAATCGTTCCTTTTTAAATATTATTCGACTTAAAAAACATAAATAAATTCGACTAACCAGGCATAATCGGCGCTACTGCTACACATAACTAATTCGTCCAAATAACTGGCATAATTATTTCGGGAATCCCGTAACGCTAGCCTTAAGCTATGATTTCCTGCCACTTCGCTATCCATTCATTAAATCTTTTAGCGGCTTTCGAAGCCTGCTTTAATCGTTCTTCGTACTCGCGTTTGGTATTTATAAGCAATCGGCTATCGTAAACCTTTCCTAATTGTTATAATTTGGCGTACTAGCCCTTAAGGTCGTTATCTGGGCTTAAGCAGGTTTACTTGATCGATAAGGAAACGCTATTAAAAATCCATTTCATAAGCTCGTTGGAATTCTTTCGAAAAGTTTTATATTTCCGGTTTAAATAGGTATAGGTCGCAAAATCTTAATTGTAAGCTTATCTACCTTCGGTCGTCATCTCGAAAGTATTTATCGGATAACTCGTATAATCGATTTTTTCGGTAATTCTTCCGGAAAATAAGGATAAAGATAAGGTTGTAATAATCGAGGTATTAGTTCGCGTTTAAGAACGAATTCGTCTTTTTGGATAAAAGGCAATAACTAATGCTGTAAGTTTAACAGGCTATAAAACGTTCTGATCAGGATCAATATAATCCTACAGGTTATATACCTTGGCTTTAGTCTTAAATTCGTCCTTGAATTTGTTCCAGTCCTTAAAACCGGTATAAATAACTGCAAACGTCGACAGTACGGTCGCCATTATAGCTAATAAAGCATATAAATAATTGCTACTGATATACAGCCTATATCGTCTTAGCAACAACTGATCAATTGATAAATAACGCGAATTAAGCAAATGAAACTCTTAATTGTCAGATATAAGGGACATCAGTTATGTTCAATTAATTGGCTAGTTACGTGCACTCTCGCAACGCGTACTAATCTTTGAAGTAATCTAGCCACGGAACATAAATGCTCCGATCAGAGGGTATCTTATCGGATATAAGTGCTAGCGCACCCTGCTAGCTGACAGCTAAAGGCTCCCTAGTTGTTATTACTTGGGTTATTAAGTTAAATTGGACCGCTTCTTTTTTTCTTAATCAATATTTAAACGGATACCTCCTTACTATCGCCCACGTCTTTCATATTTAAAAAGTCCTGCCTTATTTAAGGCCCAGTTTTTAATTAATATCGAAGCATTATCGTAATTAATTACGTACAAATCCTTTAACTTTATGGACGAATTGTTAAAAATTCCTTTAAAACAGTTAACGGATAACCCTTTTAATAAGCTTTTAATATATTCGTTTTTAATAATTATTTTGCCTTTTTGCGTAGCTTTTTCCAGGATATTTCTCACCTTAATAGCATACTTTAAACAGTACTTATAAACGTAATCAGGGATATTACGTTAAACTTACTTCGTTAAAATTTTTAATCGATCCTTAACGGTCCGAATTTGCTTTAGGTCCTGCAGTTTAAAGGTTTTTAAAATACGCTTAAACGTTTCGTCTTACTGGGTTACATCATTAAGTACAACTTTAACCCGGTTTTTTATAAAGGGGCTGTCAATTTAATAAGGTAATTCGGCGATCATCTCAAATTCCTTAAGCTTATATTTCGTAAATAATTTATTAATTCCTTTAAGCCAATCGGTAACTTTAATTCCTAAAAAGCGAAAATCCGGAAAGGCCGATAAATCCGGAAAAATTATAAAAAACGAAAACTTATCCATCATATCAGCAGGGAAATCGTAATTAAACTGATCAATAAATTTAAGGGGTATAACGTCCGGTATAAATACTTCCAGTTCTATGGATAACTTTAAGTTTTGGGCTAATATAAGCTCTCGTTTTTACGGTAAGTTAACAACAATTCCTAGGTTCGCTTAAATAATCGTATCCTTAGCTGGCTTTAAAAATCCAATCGGACTGCTAATATTCTAAGGTTTAATTTTGCTAAACTTACTATCGTAAAGGTTTTTTGTTGATCGGTATTAAGCGGTCGTATTTAAAAAGTTTTAACCTTTCGTAAAGTTAAGAAAGTTCGGTGCTAGCAGTAATCCGTAATATAAATAAACTTAAGTAACAATTTCAAAAAATTTCGATAAGCTTTTAAAAAACCTGCTAAAGCTTATCTCAAACTGATCAATATTACCAATCCTTAAATTACTTAAGTTTTAAAATGCTGCTTTAACGGGAATATGTTTAAGCATAAAGTAAATAACTATCCGTAATAATTATTTTAGGTACATTTTCCCTTTCTTTCGGACCTAAAAGATAAACGACCTTCTCCTTTTACCATCCGTCCGAATAGTTTTATCCTAATTATCGCTACGTCGCTGGTCATCTAATTACACCTTTTCCAACTTGCTAATTAATACCTTTACTGCCAACCTAAACGCTACAATACTTAAGCTTAACAAAAAAAGTAAATCCCAAATAATATTACCTAACAATAACCAAATTAGATATTATCCGATCAGCGCCAGGAAAATCCAAAATATATTTTATAATATTTTTTTCTTAATTCCTGCATTATATTAAAAAACGTTATTCTTTTTTCGGTACTCTCCTTTCGTATGTAAAATAAATAACTTTATAACCCTATTCCTTTTTCTGCTCGTATTCGTTATCCTGTCCATATCGTCAATCTTATCGTCGCTGCACTTATTCTGATCAATCCAAATCTTAATAACCACGTCGCCAGCGACGCAGTTTTAACTTTTTCAACCCTTATCAATTAAATTTTATAATTTATTTTGCCACGTAATCTTCCTATTAATACGTATAATATCCTAAATTGCGCAATCGATCTAGAACTTAGGTAATTAATCCATATTCCAAAACCGGTCGCCTGTACGTATTTATACTCCTTTACCGTCGTCCGAATAAAGCTGTTCTCGTAATAAGGCCTTAATTCAATAACTTTCTCTTATTAATCGTACAAAAAGGTCGCGTCCTTATTATAATCGCGGTCGTTAATTACATACCGCTTAAATTATCGTATCCGTAACTATTATCGTAATCGTATTCAAATCCAGATATATCTAATCAAAACCTCGTCCTTTCCGTTCCTCCGATTTGTTAATCGAAAATTAAGGTCCGTCGGCAGCTAACAAAAGCTAATATCCTCTCCTTAGCAGCCACTTAAATTAGGACGGGGGGACTCAGTTCTGATCAAAGCATCTTTAATAAACGGGTTACGATAAAATAGCCGAATAAAGCAGTAATAAAGGCAAAACAAAAATACTGTATTTTGGGGTCCGAATTAAATCAAACTCTAAAATAAAGATATGTATATCTAAACGATAATCGATGATGAGCAAGTCTCGGGGTTGCGCCCGGCGGAAAAGCTCCTAGAAATACGCATATGGAGCTAACTAACTAATCAGCCAAGCCATGCCCCCTGGCCCGGCACCCTGCACCATTTCATTACTAAACGTATTTTACATTTTAAAAAGTTACTATATTTGTTAAATTTATAAACGTATACCTATATATAATTAAGTAGTTGTTTTTCGTTAACCTTTTTGCCGTTGCATTTTATTTACGAACTTATCTGTTTATAATTATCCAAATAGTTTTTTTTTGCTTTCCGAAACTTATTCCTTATAAGGTAATTTCGTAACTTTTTATAAGTTTTAAAAGTTGGCGGAAGATGTTTTCGATAAATTTTCCTTTCTGTTTATAACAGGCGCTTAATTTAATTATGTTCGAAGATATTAACTTAAGCTTTTATCCTTATATTATTAAGGTAACGATACGAACGGTTTACTATTTAGGCAGTTTGTGCCTTACTTACTTGCTTTCCGTACTTTAACCCTATTACCGAGCTTAACCGTTTTGCATTAAAGGTAATCTTTTAGCTTAAGGTGCGGCATATAATTCCAGAATTAGGAATTTTATTAATACTTTTACGTTTTTTAGGGACGGCGCTTATAACTGCTTTTTCTTTTAAAACCGTAACAGTTCGAATGATGAATTGGGACGGGGAGACTTATTTCCGATCAGAGCATCTTTGATAGGCGGGTCACGATAGAATAGCCGAGTGCAGCGGTAATGAAGGCAAACGAAAATACTGTATTTGGGTCGGTGTTGAACTAGATTAGAGATAAATGTATGAGTAGACGATGAACGATGGCTGATCGATGATCGAAAAACGGTAATGAACAGGTTTCGGGGTTGCGCCCGGCGGAAAGAGCTTTTAGAAATACATATGTGGAGCTGATTAACTGATCAGTTAAGCCATGCCCCTTGGCTCGGCACCCTGCACCATTTTAACCTTCCTTTTTTAAAATGAGATTATTTTTAATTTATCTTAAGAAATAAATAAAAATATAACGCAACCAACTTTTAACGTTATAGACCATATATAAACCTTATTAATTAATCTGATTAGCGCGTATGCGGTTTGTTTTTTATTATCCTTAATTTAGGACTTCGTCCTCGACGTTTGGCCAGATTTTTTCGCTGCTTGGCCCTTTTTTGCTCCTTTTAAGCCTTGTCCTTTGGTTTTTCTGTACTAATCAAAGATTTGTACTTAGCCCAGTCCGGCCATCCTTGTAGAAAGTATGGTTTTGGTTTTTGCCCGGCATTTTCGAATGTATTTCCTACTTACTTGTACGGCGTAATATATTGACCTTGTACCATTGCTATTGTTTGCTGATTACCAACCTTCGGTCGGGGTTTGTATTTTATTTCGAATGGTAGTTTCGTAGGTATTAGATTAGGTCGTATAGTTTTAAATGCCGATGGGCCAGTTTGAATTAATGGAGAAAGGGGTATTGATATCGGAAATGGTCGTGTAGATAACTGTTAAGATTAATCAGGACGTTATTTTTGTTTGCGTCGTTTATTATGGAGTAGTCGGGCAGATTGATTAAAGTTTGGTTTATCGTTATTTCCCTTGGTTAATAGGGACGGGGGGTTTTTAAGCTAATTTCTTACGTTTTTTTTAACGTCTTTATTTTTTGGTTTTCGGTTTAGGAATCCTTTAATTAGGTCGGTAATGTTGTTTTTTATTCGATATTTGCTAAATTCCGTTGCTTTAGTTATGATTTTGTTTCTTTATTTTGTAGGGTTACGGCAAATAATGTAAAAAATATAGGTAATTTATAGTCCGTAAGCATAGTATCTGGTTTAGGTAAGTATTTTGACGATTACTATACGGGTAGGCGGATTATTAAGTTTTAATTTTTTTTACGTTTTTCGGTATAATTAAAGTAGCAATTAGGTACGATTCTTGATGGCATAAATGTCGAATATTAGCAATAAACGTTTTAATCGGTCGTACAACATATTAATTTAATACCTTATTGGGCCTTTATTAATCGGGATTTTAGTTTGGGCAATAAATTATATATATTTCGGGTTATTAATATTAATCGCTTCCTGGGCTTTATTAGGAATTGGTTTGGACTTGCTATGTAAAATTATTCGTCCAGCTTTTGGGATAACGGCGATGATTTTTAAAGGTACGTTTTGGGCGATTATTTGGATAAATGCAGTAATATTTTCGGAACGTAAATAAGTTTTATCTTAAACGATTATAAGGATTTATTATAAATATTTAGCTATTTTGTTATATTACGGTTTTATTAACCAGTATGGTAGCGGGTTAATGTTTTTTGGGTATATAGGAATAAGCCGATTAAAACGAATTTAAAGCGTAACTTCTTTTACGGGGTGGGGGGTAGAATTATTGTTATGTATTTTTTTAAGGAATTGTACCATGTTATTTTTTTCCTATACGGGTATATTGGCCGATTATGTTAGTTTTCCAGAATCCGAGGTATTTAACTTTTTGGAGCTTTTGCTTTTATCCTATATGGTATGCTTTTTGAATTACGACATAATAACTGGGGATGTACTAATTAACGTGCTTAGGTGTAGTATTAAGTAACTTAGGGGCAGTAATAGTAGCTAGGGATAATATGTGGTATGTGTGTATAGATGTATTGGTGTAGATATAGGTGTTTTGCAGGTATTAAGGTGTAATTGTTGTATGGGTGTAAGAATTCGCGAAAATTTGCTAGTAACTTGTACGTTTAATTAATTAAGTGCATTTAAGGCCCATGTACCGAATTTTTACAGATAAAACGTGTGCGCCGAGAAAATCCTAAAAATTTTATCCGAAGTTGTATAGGAAGGTGGCCTCGTCGTCGCTTTCGTTGATTAGGTATATATATTCGTTTTTGCACCTATATTTCTTTTGTATCTTTTCTGTAACATTATTTTAACTTTTCCTTTTAAATTTAATATATATCCAAATATATATACATATATTTTCGTTGCATTAATTAATATTATTATAGGTTTTCGTTAGCTATCAGATTTACGTAGTTTTTAAGGTTTTCGTAAAAGTGCAAGCTTAGGTAATTTCGTTTATGTTATAAAAAAATCGTTTATTAAAAAGAAGTCCGGTTTAAATAATAAGCCTTTAAATCTTAGTATTAAGAAACCTGTCGATCCTAACGTTAAAGCTAATATTAATAAGCTAAACGAAATTTTTAATTATCGTCGTAGAATCTTGGCGGTATTAAACTCGTCCATATTTTCCAAGCTATTAACCCGTTATATCGATAAGCTTTTAGGCAATATTCGGGATTTAAAACCTTTATACAATCCTAATAACGTTTACAAATTACAAAACCTAATATATCGTTAAATACCCATTTTTGACCTTACCTTTACCTTTTAATATAAATTCCGCAGCATAAGTTTTAATTAAATCATTTTACTACCAGAAATACCGGTTATAAATAATCCATTACTTTTGAAACCTTAACTAATACGATATATATTATCATTAATAAAGGTAACTAAAATACTTCCAAAACCTAATCCAATCCTTAATATCGTTAAATAAACAATCGGTAGTTGGCGATTAATAACGCCTATACTTATTCCCATTAACCTGCCGATATTTAATAATAATTTATTCGCCAAATCTTTATTAACGGCTTCGATAATCCCAACACGTCGAGTAAATCCTTAAATTATTAATCGAATCCTTAAGCCATATATTAACATCGGAACGTTACATTTTCGCCGTATTTATCTCGATAATAATTAAAACGTAGCTAAATTCTGGAATAAGAATAATGTTATATATTACGTTATACTTAAACATATCGAAATAAATACTTCATCTTTTTTGTAATATCGTTGATAAAATCCGTTAATTAATATAAATACTCGGGACTATATTTATTAACGTTATCGGTAATCCAGCTATAAATCGGTACTTATAATAGCAAATCGAAAATAAAAACTTTTAGGCGGCCGTAAATACCCAATCTAATATAATCAGGTATTTCCAATCAGTAAAAAACTTGGTAGCTTATCCAGTATACGTCGAAATTTATTGGGCCAATTCTTTAAATTACTTTATAGCTACTTTTGCTAAAAATCCTAAATACGTTATTAATTTATTTATTTAAGCATTCGGTATACCTAACCTAATACCGTACGAATTTTACGAAAAACGATATATAATATCGAAACATCCTAATTAATACGGAATATACCTATTCTTTAGGTATTAATCAATTTCTAACTTTTCTGACGGAACCTATAATAACTATATCCGATTTATCGAAAGGCATAATTATATCTTCCGGAACAAACACTTCAAGGTATTCAAAATTAACTTCTTACGATTGCTACGAATCAAAAAAGACATTCGCGCAAAAACTTATCCCATCATCAAAATATACGATAAAGATTAACTTCGAAGCAAAGTAACGAAATATATTACTAACCCCCGGTTCCGGGCGAATACAACGGGACGTACTAATCATAAGTAAAGCATAATGGTTATCGTATAAGATATCGGTAAGCAGAACGATAAAGGAATTTAAAGGAACTTATAAAAACTTAAAAAAACTTAAAGAAATTTAAAAAAAAAAAAAAAAAACTATTATACTTTAATTTTTCGCAATTGATTACGTTAATTTCCTTTATTCTTTTAATCGGGTCGTTTTTATCGTATCGCTGTCGTCCATAACCGCATAACCTTTAAGTCGGCCACTTAATATCTGTACTTTAATATTTGTTCTTACAAATTTTAAAGCTTTAAGCTATTAATTTTTAAATAACTCGATATCCGCAGCATCCGAAATATCCGATATCGTATCGTTACTTTAATTAATAATTAATTTTATCCAATCGTCTTTTTATAAATTAATCGGCTTTTAATATCCTGTTTTATCTTTTATAAATTATTTTAATTTATTAACAAAAAAAATGCTTTACAACTTCGTTCTATTAATTTTTTTCAAACAGTAAATACCTAAACTAATAATATTACTAATCAAATACGGACCAATTTAACGGTACTTCAACTTTATATTTTTGGACATATTTATATATCGTAACGTATTATATAATAATATCAAATCGTTTATTTCTAAAGATTTATTTTTTATCTTATTTTTATCCCTTTTATTTGCCAGTTTAACTACTTTACGGCGTTACTTAACGATTAATTTGGTAACCTTAGCTACATCTTTAGCTTTTTTTCTTTAAAAGCCGAACTTTTTACGCAATTAAATCTTCTTTCGGCGTATTTAGGTTCCAAGTTATAATTTTCCATATCTGCAGGATTGTTTCGATCGGTAAAAGCGCTTTTTGTCCGTACAGCAGTTTATAAAGGTTAAGGCCCTAACTTTTTACCGTGGCATTGTCGGCGAAGACCATCTTAGGCAAAGGCTTAACCCATCTTTTACTAGTTCCATTCGTCGCCTTTATTAAGGCTTTAACGATCGGGACGTATCTTTTTTCGATTAGGCCTTGTCGCCAGATTGCATATACGGCACCAACTTTCCTTTTAATCCTTAATAAGTTATAAACTTTAATAACTTCGCCCTTATTCTTTAAACTTCCGTTAATTTTAATCTTAATCGAAATACTATATCGATAAAAGATATACTTATTTAAGAACTTTTTAATCGCTATTAACGTAACTAATCGCAAAGCTTTAACTTCCAGATAATCGGATAATTCGCATTTAACTTCGACCGTAACTTTGCAACCATCGTCATTAAGCATAAACTAAATATCGATCACCCAGACAACAATTATATCAATTAGCTGCAAAAATTTATAGCTTTCCTCAAAACGTCGATCGGTTACCTTTTAACACTTAGCATACGTAAGCATTACCTTCCGAACATAACCAAATATACCACGTTAATAATATAAAGTTATTATGTAATAATAAGTCGAATTTCGCCCTTTATAACCATAATCCTTATAATATTACCTAATTACCGCAAATCGTTCTTATTCGATATTAACCATTTGCCGGCTGTTATATTTTTTATTTACCTTGCGCCAAAAAATACCGTCTTAAACGAAATAATTTAACGTTTCGGATTTAAAAGCATTTCTTTTCCTCCTTAAAGCATTATCGAACCGATTAAGGAAATTTAATATCGTTAAAAATTTAACATACTTTTATAATTTTTTAAATTAATTCCTAATAAAAGGTCTTTATCGCCGTTCCGTATTAATAAGCATAAAAATTATATTAATTAAAATAAAGTTAAACCGAATAATATTAAGTTAAATATTAATAAAACTATCGATTTCTTTCTTTTATTAATCGTTTAACGCGTTAAAAGCTTTCAGTACTTTTTGAAACAAGTTATTTATTATTATATTTTTCTTACCGGAAATATATTTAATTTCGAAATCGAACATCTTTATCTAGGCAACCTAACAAATAATTACAGCATTAGGTAAAAAGCTTAAAGAATCATTAATTTAAGCCACCAATACTTTAACGTTAATTTCCAATACGAATCGGATTTTATAAATATAATTCCGAAATTTCCTTAGGATTTTAAAAACAGCTCGATATTTTAATTTGCTAACGTCGTAATTCAATTTAACTGTTACGAACCAGAGGTTCTCCAAGATGAGAATGCTCCTCTAGGACTAGCGCGGACGAGCTCCGGGTAAACTACGGAGCTGGCCAAGACCTTGGTAGTCTAATGTGATCTAATTGATCTAGGACGAGTGGGGTAAATCACGGTAGATTACATAAATTAAAGGCACACTTACCAAAAGATAGGAGGATATATAACGAACGGTTTTCTTATGTAAATAGCACCTAGATAAATTCGTTTTTTAGCTATTAATTTAAGTCTTTAATTAAAGGCATCGTTTTTCAATTAAGGAAAAAATCCGCAAATCTTTTTAACGAACAAACTTTTGAATTATTTTTCGCCTTATTATTACCTGCAAATTAAGAATTTTTTTCGGATACTGCTTATATTTCCAGGTAATCGTATAACAGGTTCGTTACATTTTGATAGCTTTTTAATTAATAGCCGACAAATAGTTTAAAGCTTAATTGGGCATAAATTTTCCTAAACCCAATAAAGACGATATTATAGAACGGCGTTTAAAAAATAGACAACATATCCGATCGTTATTATTAGCCAATAAGGGATTAATATCTGAATAGAACATTTTACTTTTTATTAAAGAAGTTCTTTTTTTAATTCTTTTAATCGATAATATAGCTTTTCTTATTATTCGGTTTTAAGAAAACCTTTTTTTTTTCTGTAATAATCCTTCCCGGCTTTTAAGAAACCATTAAGGTCCAAAAAAACGAACCGGAAAAGGAAGAAAAAAAATTCAATAGTCCGAAAGGTAAGGAAAAAGAACTTACGATTAACGATAAGCTGCGTATTTTGATGATTAAATTTTAGGCGATGAAAAGGGAAAATGCCAGATTCGCTCGACAGCAAAGGTTTTCGATATTACCTTTATTTAGCGCGAATTAATTCCGCGAAAATATTATTTTACCCTTTATTTATTATGAAATGCCAGAAATTAAAGGCTATAAGTTAACCCCTTTAAAACCTTACGACGGTACTACGGATATAAAAGGATTTTTAATTCAGGTTAGATTTTACCTTAAGTTTTATGAAAATTTTTTAACGGAAAATTATTAAAAAGTAATAATTATTTTTTAGCTGCTTACTGGAAAAGTTCTTTTATGGTCCGAACTTATTATAAACGATTATTTTGTAAATTACTTTAACCAATTTTTTAACTTAATTAATTATGTTTTCGGTAATTATAAACATTTTAAGGAAAAAATGCAAGTTTTATTTAGAGATTCCGATAAAGAATAATATGCAGTCGAACAGTTGCATTTTTTTTAACAAACCAAGTTAGCAGCCGAATATGCGATTAAATTTAATCGCCTTATATTAATTTCCAATTTTTTAAAAAGCGTATTATTTTATCCCTTTTATAACGGCCTGAAATTATAATTTAAGGATAAAATGTACAAAATGCCTAGAATTAGCCCCTTCCAGGATTATATTGACAAAATTATCATTGCCGATCGACGTACCTTTAAAAAATATTTGGAAAAAAAGAAATCCGACAGAAAAAAGGACGATCGAAGCTTTAGTAGCAAGTTTTAAAAAAGCAAAAATAAGGATAAAACCCAAAAGAAAGCGAATACTATTTTAAAGGAACTTAAAAAGGATAAATCGAATATTGAATGCTTTAACTGTAACAAAAAAAGCCATTATAAAAACGAATATCGTTTTCCAGCCAAAAAGAACTTCAGGAAAAAAGGGATTCCTTAAAAAAAGGCCCGAACGGCCGAATAAGAAATAAATAATAAAAACGAAAAAAAGAAGGAAGTTAATTTTACCTTTTTCCAACAGGAATATACTATTACGACGACCTACTATAAACTAAGCGGCGACCTAAAGTACGAACGTTGCCCGATTTGCCAAAATCAAACAGCTAAAGCCTGTGAATATTATTCCGGATAACTAGCCTTTAAGGTAGCTATAAGGCTAAAATGCGAATATTATTTGGATATGTAAAAATGCGAAATATATTACGAATATAGCTAAATACGTCCAGGATTTAACAACTACGGGCAAAAAACCCTTAAATCCAGCGAACCCTTAAAACAAGCAGTATACCTTAAAACCGAAGCCCTTAAACAGGATTCTGTTAATAGGTACGGACTTTTTTATTTTTCGGCCTGCGACGATAACGATTATCCAATTTACCTTCGAGCAAAGGAAAATAACGATTATTAACCCGGTTGGAACGAAGAAACCTTTATAAAGCCTAATAGCGCCTATAAATATATCGAAATTCCCCGCTGGCCCGAATATCTTCGATTTTATTATTTACACCCCGATTCGGATTAAAGCCGAAGAGCTATTACTTAAAGTTGCTTATGCTATACCCCTATGTTATGCTTAATGCATAAACTTTTAGATATAGGAACAAACCTTGCAGAAATTTTAATTTCGAATTAAAAGTATTTTTAAACGTTAAAGGTAAAATTTACTAAAGTAAAATGCTAAATTAACTAACAAAGGTGGTATACTTGCATGGACGATAAGTATACCAAATACGCAGTTAAGAAAGCTTGCGAATAAAAACGCCTTTTAAAAAATAAAATTACGAAATTAAAAAATGGTAAAGGCTTTCGAAATTAAAGTATCGAAAAGTTTTGCGAATTAAGACCTTATATAAAGCAAAAAAAGAATTACGAAAGGAAATAGAAATTTTTATTTAATACCAAAGCCAAATTTTTAAAATTATAATTAACTTTAGAACAAAAGGTAATTTCATTTCGCCAGCCGTAACCGAAAAATATTATATTTCTTAAAGGTATAAGCTAAAATCCTACAAATTACGGATAATTAATAAAAGTCTTTCCTAATACGATAGCGGACGAATTTTTAAAAAAATTGAAAAACTTTTAATATAGATTTAAAAGTATTAAAAGCATCTTACCTTGGATGTCGCCGACATTTCAGGTTATGATGTAATCTTGGAAATGCTATGGCTTAACTTTAACAATCCGTTAATTAACTGGAAATTCGCCAGCTTTCTTAAAACCACGAATCAACTCCTGTTAAAAAAAGGTCCAAAAAAATCTGCGACATTATCCGAAAAGCTAAAGTATCAGATTTTGCCAATACCATACCCCCAGAATATCAACGTTTCGAACGACTTTTCAAAAACAAAAAAAATTACGAACTGCCTTTATACGGACAATAAGATTATCGCATACCTATTAAAGAAAAATATTACTTTAAGCTTTATAAAATCTATTACATAAATCCAGAAAAAATAAAGGCCTTATAAAAAAGTATCCAGTTAAACCTAAAAAAAGGTTACATTTAACTATCCGAATCTCCCGTAAAATACCTTATATTTATAATACCTAAAATCAAAAACGGCAAGCAGAAAATCGACCAAAATAAAGATCCGGTTTATAAACGCGTAATCGATTACCGATAGCTAAACGATATTACTATTAAAAACGGTTATCCCTTAACCTTAATAAATACCTTAAGGGAAAACGTAAGCAAAGCCAAATAATTTACCGCCTTAAATCTTCGAAACGGGTATTACCGCATTAAAATAACAAAAGAAAAAAAATGGAAAACTGCCTTTCGAACGATATACGGGTATTACGAATACCGAATTATACCTTTAAAACTTATTAACGCCCTTACCAATTTCCAAGGTTTAATTATAACCATACTTAGGAAATTCCTAAACAAATATATCTTTATCTACCTCGACGACATCCTCATCTATTCCGAAACGTTAAAAAAACATAAAAAGCATGTTTTCCAGGTTCTTAAAGCTTTGGATAAAGCAAATATCCGAATTAACACCGTTAAAAGTATATAATACGCGCAGAAGCTAAATTATCTAGGATTTACCTTTACTCCCGGTCAAATTCAAATTTAGAACTTTAAATTAAAAGCAATCAAAAATTAGCCTATCCTTAATAAGGCAACCGTTACCGATATCCGGCAGATCTTAAGATTTACGGATTACGTACGCAATTTAATTAAAGAATATAAAAATATTATTAAACCTTTAACGAAACTTACTATTAAAAAATATATTAAAAAGGAATTCGAACTTTTAAAAAAAACTAAAGAAACTTTTCAGTTATTTAAAAACGAGATTACCAAAGCGCCAATAATAAAATTACCTAACGCCGACAAAAAGAAACGCTTAAAGATAAACGCCTTAAATTATGCCCTAGGCGCAGTTTTAAAGTAACAGAAAAATAATGGAAAATGGTACTTAATAACCTATTATTTTAAAACCCTTCGAAACGCAAAACTCCGATATAAGATTTACAATAAAAAGCTATTAACGATTATTAAGGCTTTTAAAAAATAAAACCCTTTTTTTAACGGAACCAAAAAGCCTTTCGATATTTACTTAAATTACAAAAATCTTACCCGGTTTATAACGATTTAAAAACTAAATAAACGTTACGAAATTTAGATAATTTTTTTATCGAAATATAATTTCCAAATTTACTATATTAAAAAAAAAGAAAATATTTAAGCAAATATCTTAAATCGCAAAAGAAATTATAACTTTAAAATTCCGAAACGTCGAATGCAAATACTGTAACAAACTAAGAACGGTACCTTACGGTTATGTAAAATATTAAAGTAACCTACCTTAGAACTTTTAACGGAATTCCGAAATTCCTATAATAAAAAAAAGCAAAAAAAGGTGCAACAGTTAAATAAATAACCTAAAAGCTAATTATTGTACCATGGCAAAATTTATATCCCTCGAAACTAACAAAAGTAATTCGTTAAAAAGTTTTACGAAAATCCGTTATACGGATATTAAGGTATTTTTAAAATTATTAAACGATTATAGGAAAAATATAACTTTCCAAGACTTCGACGAACTGTTAAATAGGTAATCAAGGATTGCAATATTTACAACAAAGCAAAAGCAGCCCGACATAAGCCCTATAAACTTTTACAGCCTACAGATATTCCAAAAAAAACTTGGAATATTATTATTTGGGATTTTATTACCGGTTTACCCTTATCAAAAACCCCGTTACTAAAATTTAATATAATGAAATATAGGTAATCGTTAACAAATTTACCAAATATAAATACTTCCTACCTTTTAAAGGAAACGTAACGGCAAAATAATTAACTTACGCCTTTATCCGATATTATTTCGACAAACATAAAATACCAGAAAAAATTATTTTACATAAAAACAAACTTTTTATATTAAAATTTAATATTAACTTTTTTAAGCAAATAAGCGCCAAGCTTAAATTTTCGATAGCATATTACCTATAAACAAATAAATAAATAAAACGTTTAAATTAAACGTTAAAGCAATATATAAAAAGTTACATTAATTACCAGCAAAATAACTAAGTTAAACTTTTTCTATTGGCCCAAATAATTTATAATACCTTTATTAACGAAAATATAGGTATTTTTCCTTATATAACGGTATATGGTTACCAAGCAAAAACTTAACGGCCAAAACAGTTATTAAACGAAGTTCCAAAATTAACCGCGAAAGCTTTTCGAGCAGAAACGGTAATAACGGAAATCCAGATAATACAGGTCCGCCTATAAAATAAATTACGATTTTTTTAACAAAAAATAATCCAGTATTATAATAGGAAAAGAATTAAGGGATTAATATTGTCGAAAAAAAACAAAATTTATTTACTACGCCAAAAACAAAACGCAATTTCGAACATTTCTTAAATCAAAACAAAAAAACCTAATAACAAGCTCGATTTTAAAAAGCTTGGTCCGTTTAAAATCGATAAAGTTATTTCTAAAATTAACTACCGATTATCATTACCCAAAACCATAAAAATACACCCTATTTTCCATATCTCTTTACTTAAACCAGCATCCAAAAACGCCCTGCTAAAAACCAATCTAGAAATCGAAAAAGATAACGATAAGTACAAAATTAAACGAATACTGGACTCCAGGATAATTAAAGATAAGGTCCAGTATTTAATCAAATAAAAAAAATACCCATACGAAAAAAATACTTGGAACCTTTTAAGCACCTAACAAACGCGAAAAACCTGGTTAAAACGTTTTACCGCCAGAATCTTAACCGACCGTTTTTAACGCGGCCAACGTCGCAAAGGACAGCGGCCTAGCATTTAAATCCAGCCTTAAAGCGCTCCAATCGAAAAAAATAAACGCCTCTACTATGGCGTCCATTTTAAAAACAAACTGAACTTGCTTTGCTTTTATACGGCGTTATTTTTTTTCCAATCTTTCTTATTTTTCTAATTAATTTAATTTATATTCTTCCTTTAAAATCGCAATAACCTTTTTCTTTAATACGTTTTGTTAAAAGCGTAAACGTTTTAATCGCCTAATAAATTCCTGCAATTTTTCTTTTTGCCGACGAAATATTTCCTTTTAACGTTAACGCAATTTATCCTATTCTTTCTCAATTATTTCTTAATACGTTAAAAACCCATCTTCGACTTTACGTTACTTTTACTGCAACTGATTACGTTCTTTATCAATTTTCGATAAAGAATTTATAGTTAATACGTTATAAAATAGACGTTAACGACGAGTACAGTTGTTACAACTCGGAATGCCGACTATATAAAAACAATCAAAATTACCAAGGCGAACGTAATTCGAATAAGGAAATACTTTAACGCCAAAACTTTTAATCGAATTAACTCGATTGTTTCGGGATTTCCGTTGGTTGGAACGAAGTTTTCCTTTTTACTTATTTGTTCGACCTATTATAATAAGTCCAGTTAGCTGAAAAAAAACAGCAAAAGGCGGTTTCGAATAAAGGGACATTTACCTTTTTTATCTTTAGGACAAAGATTCTTAGAAAAAGGGAATAATATTACAAACCAAAGGTTTTCCAAGATAAAAATGCTTTTTTAGGATTAACGCGGACGAACTTCGGGTAAACTACGGAACTGGCCAAGACCTTGGTGATTTAATATAATCTAGTTAATTTAGAACGAATGGGGTAAATTACGGTAAATCACATAAATTAAAAATATACTTACTAAAAGATAGAAGGATATATAACGAACGGTTTTCCTATGTAAATAGTACCCAGATAGATTCGTTCTTTAGCTCTCAATTTAAGTTTTCAATTAAAGGCATCGTTTTTCGATTAAGGGAAAAGTCCGTAAATTTCTTTAACGAACAGACTTCTAAATTATTCTTCGCTCTATTGTTACCTGCAAATCAAGAACCCCTTTCGAATACTGCTCATACCTCCAGGTAGTCGTATAACAGGTTCGTTACATTAACACCTTTCCAAGTACCACTTTCAAAACGCACGAAATACTTTATTCCATTAATTAATTAACCGAAAATACCTCCAAAATCTTTTTTACTCGCGTTTATCCTTACAATAATTTTTCCGGCATTAAGGTTATAATCTAAGGTAATCAAAATCGGGGCAGTAATAATCGCTTTTTTAACACTTTCCATTACGTAATCCTAATCGGAACTTTAAATAAAAGGTTAATTTTTTCGGAACAAGCATATAAAAAGCTTTATTTTAATAACGAAATACGTAATAAATATTCCATAATAAACGACAATACCTAAAAAAGCTTTAACTTCTGAAAGGTTTTTATAAAGCTAAATCTTTAAAATCTTTTCCACCTTAACTATATTTAATCGCCACCTATTCGTTCCGTAAATAAATCCGATTATAACGGTTATTTCTTAACATTATTAAAACTTTTTCATATTAATCGTTACACCAGCAAACTCGCAGTTAAAAAAGGTCTTATCTATATTAACGATATGCTTATAAACCAATCGCCGAATTCTTAAAAAAATCTCTTCGTCGTTATATCTTATTTTTAAACTTTTAACCCTAACGTTATCGACGAATAGCCGGGCTATATCGGGTATCAAATCGTCTAAAATCTTCTTAACTATACGGCAAAAATAAGCTACAAAATTAATAAACCCTTAAAGCATAATAATATACCTCAAAAATCCTAACAATATCGCGAAAATGGTAAAATCTTTACTGGTTAAAACCAAAATAACCTAATCGTAACCAAAAAAAAAGTCTACCAAAATAATTAAAAAATACATAACAAAATCCGCGGAAAATTTATCGCGGTTATCCGGCATAAAGGCATCTCGCAAAGTAATAACATTTAATTTAGTCGCAAAATTAATTAATCGAAACCTACTATCTTTTTTTTCGATTAAAAACCAAGCATTCTTATATGCAACATAAAATTATTCGAAAATATTTCGCTAAATACGTATTCGTAATACCTCGATCAGCTTATCTTTGATACTCGCCGGCATTGTTATGCCCTTAACTTACCATACGTTATAAAAAATCGTTCGAATTTCATAATTTAATACGACACTTAATTTAATTCTGCCACATTTTTTCCAATCCCAAGCTAAAGCAGCTTCTTTACAAAAAAGCATTTTCTTAAAAAAGCTTTCTTTACGCGGGAAAATTTGTTTCCTAACTAATTAAGAACTTCGTCGGCGCGTTCCTTAATAAATCGGGTTTTTCGGAGCATAATAATAAATGTAAGAAATAAAATAGTTAAAGGTATACCAGGTTCATCGGGCTTTTCGCTATCTTAATTAATAACTTACTAAACTTTTTCGAATTCCTTAACCTTTTAATTCGGATTTTTAAGGGGTACTAATTTATTAAAGGGTGCATCGTCGACAGGGATTACTTTTTTCTACTTAAGTTTATACATCGTATTAATTTAAACGGTTCGATTATTATTAATCTTTTATTATATTTCGTCCCATAATATTTTATATAAAGCATACGCCAATTCCTCGTCGTTAAATTAACTTAAAATCTTATCTCCGGATTCCAGCTTATCATTAATAACTTCCTAAATAATTCTTACGTCCTAATTAACGTAAATATCATTAACCGAAAAAACATAAAAGCTTATAACTTGCTCGTTTATCCCTTCGTTCGTAAACCTACTTTCGCCAATAAAACGGCTTACTGTTTTACCGATTGCTTTTTTTTAAGCTTTTCGTTAATACGAATACTATACGTAACTCGTCCTACAAAAACCAAAAGAATAATAATCTTCGACGGGCCAAACTCTAGGGTGCCTTTTATTACGTCCGGATCTATATTAAACGTTATCTTCGATTTAGCTATAAAATTAAGTTCCAAAATTAATAACTAAGTTACGTAATAATTATTAACGACAAATAAAAGAATAGTAATTAATCGGCCAGTTAGCTAAATAGGAACTTTAATTATACCTTTAAATAAAGTTCTTCTTTAAAAATTAAAACCTAAAAACGATACGCGGATTTATCGCATAGCCAGTTTATATCGTTTAACGTACGACGCGATTATAACCCTCGATTTAGCTTCAATATTAATAACTTTACTAATTAGATTTTTGCCATTTCCGTAATTTACTTTAACTGCTAATTTAAACAAAAGGGTAATATATTTAATTAAATTGCATTACTAAATCGATAAAACTTTAGCTTCCTTTTAGCTTTTTGCTTTATAACCGATATTTATAATAAAAATTCTAACGGGTTTTTTTATTTCTGGAACTTTTAATTCTTGCATTTTAACCTCGGTTATCTTAATTATTTTTCTTATTCTTGCAATTAAATGCTTCCAAAGTTTTAACGGCCATAAAATTCTTAAAAGCTTTTCCGAAATTTAGGTAAACCTCGATCAATTTAAACCAAGTAATTTCAAACATTTTTTTAAAGTTTTCTCGGATTTTCTTTTTCCAAAATTTAATTATATGCTTATCGATTAAACCTTTATAAATAAGGATATTATCCGTTTAGGTAACATCGTTTATTTAAAAAGTACTGATATCTATTTAAAAGTATTATTTATTTAAACGCCGATTTCCATATTATAAAATAAAAATTCCTCGTATATTAATTCGTCGTTATTAATCTCGTATTTAATCTTATTCTTTTTTACGCCTTTAAATTCCTCTTTTTTTATCCTTAAAACGTTTAGCTATTATAACGCTAATAAGTATAATCGGCTAATTAAAGTTATCGATTTTTAGGGCTTTAATTTCTTCCAAATACCGGGTACCTTTATTTTCGATAAAATTACTTTATAATTATTTATATAACGGTACTTCTTTATAAAATAACTTTCCGTTATAGTTAACGAAATAAATTATATTAATTTCGGTTACCTTACTTTAATTAATATCAGGTTTTTGTCGATTTAGCTTTAAAATCGTAATATACTTTTAAAATTTAGCTGGATTATTGGTATCCGGATTAAAGCTAGTTAATGGATTGTTTACGCCTTTGAAAATATCGTCTCGCCGATTAAAGTACCGCATTTTTTTCTTAAATCGGGTAAAGAAAGCTGGCGAACCATAAATTTATTTTGAAATCTTTTTCCAAATTAGGATTTACTGCTCGATCGCTTAATTTTTAAAAACCTAAAGGAATTAAATTATATTTAACGTTACTTTGTTTTCCGGGGATTTAAGGAAAATAATATATTCATTATTGGCAAGTAAAACTAATTTTATAGTTTTTATATTAATAAATAAACGGTACTTTTATATAATATAATTTGGCTTTAAACAAAACCAATAAGTACCTTAATTAAAGTTGTTAAAACGTTTACCTTAACTTTAATAACTTTTACGGTAACCTTTTCGGCCTTGGTATTTACCTTATTTACGGTAAAAGCTTAATTAAATATAATTATCCGGTTAAAAATTAATTGTATTAATCGACCGGTTAACATTATAATTATATACCTAAAGTACCTTTTATCCTAGTGGAATATAATACTGTAATATCCGGGTTACTTTTCGATTATATATCTTTTTTTTAAAAGCTTTTAAGTTTTAGATTTATCGGGCTTATGTAATCTTTAAGTTTTATAGCGTATTTGTAATCTTTAATACCTAATTAATACGGTTAGATAATTTTAATTACGGCTAAAAGCTTTTTGGTCGTTATTACTTAAGTTATTAAGTCGGGTTAAACCGTTTCTTTTTTTCTTAATTAATATCGAAACGGATATTTCCTTATTATTACTTATATTTTTTATATTTAAAAAATTTTACCTTATTTAAGGCCCAGTTTTTGATTAATATCGAGATATTATTATATTTAGTTGCGTATAAATCCTTTAGCTTTATGGATAAATTATTAAAAAAGATTTCGAAATAATTAACAGATAACTTTTTTAGTAAGCTTTTAATATATTCGTCCTTAGTAACTATTTTCTTTTTCTGCTTAACTTTTTCCAGGATATCTTTTACCTTAATAATATATTTTAAATAATACTTATAAACATAATTAAGGATATTGCGTTAAGTTTGCTTCGTTAAAATCCTTAATTAATCCTTAATTGTTCGAATTTGCTTTAAATTTTATAGCTTAAAGGTTTTTAAGATACGTTTAAACGTTTCGTTTTATTAAGTTATATTATTAAGTACAGTTTTAACCCGGGTTTTTATGAAGGGGTTATTAATTTAATAAAGTAATTCGGCAATTATTTTAAATTCTTTAAGCTTGTACTTCGTAAATAATTTATTAACTTTTTTAAATTAATCGGTAATTCCAGTTTAAAAAAAATGAAGGTTTAAAAAAGCCGATAAATCCAAAAGAATTATAAAAAACGAAAGCTTATTTATAATGTTAATAAGAAAATCGTAATTAGGCTAATTAAGAAGTCCAAAAAGTATAATATTCGATATAAATATTTTTAATTTTATGGATAACTTTAAGTTTTAGGCTGATATAATTTTTCGTTTTTATAATAAATTAATAACGATTCCTAGATTTATTTAAATAATCGTATCCTTAGTTAATTTTAAAAATTTAATCGGATTATTAATACTTTAAGGTTTAATTTCGTTAAGCTTATTATCGTAAAAGTTTTTTATTAATCGGTATTAGGCGGTCGTATTTAAAGCAAGATTTTAACTTTTCGTAAAGCTAACGAAATTCGGTACTAGCAGTAATCCGTATTATAAATAAACTTAAATAATACTTTTAAAAAGCTTCGACGGGCCTTTAAAAAATTTATTAAAACTTATTTTAAATTAATTAATATTACCAATTCTTAAATTACTTAAGTTTTAAAATATTACTTTAAACGGAATATATTTAGGTATAAAATAAATAATTGTCCGTAATAATTGTTTTAAATATATTTTCCTTTTTTTCGAATTTAAAAAATAAGTAACTTTTTCCTTTTATTATCCGTCCGAATAATTTTATCTTAATCGTTATTACGTCGTTAGTTATTTGATTCCATTTATTTTAATTTATTAATTAATATTTTTATTGCTAACCTAAGCGTTATAATATTTAAATTTAACAAAAAAAGTAAATCCCAAATAATACCGCTTAATAATAACCAGATTAAATGCTATCCGATTAACGCCAAAAAGGTTCAAAATATATCTTGTAACGTTTTTTTTTTAATTCCTACATTATATTAAAAAACGTTATTTCTTTTTCGATATTTTCCTTTCGCATATAAAATAAATAGCTTTATAACTTTATTCTTTTTTCTGCTTATATATGTTACCTTATCCATATCGTTAATCTTATCGTCGTTGCATTTATTTTAATCAATTTAAATCTTAATAACTACGTCGTTAACGACATAATTTTGGCTTTTTTAGCCCTTATTAATCAAATCTTATATTTTGTTTTGCTACATAATTTTCCTATTAATACGTATAATATCCTAAATTGCGTAATCGGTTCAAAACTTGGGTAATTAATCCATATTCCAAAACCGGTCGCCTGTACGCGCTTATACTTTTTTACCGTCGTCCGAATAAAGTTATTTTCGTAATAAGGTTTTAATTTAACAACTTCCTTTTATTAATCGTATAAAAGGTTGCGTTTTTGTTATAATCGCGGTTATTAATTGTATGCCGTTTAAGTTATCGTATCCGTAGTTATTGTCGTAATCGTATTCGAGTCCAAATGTATTTAATCAAAACCTCGTCCTTTCCGTTCTTCCGACTTATTAATCGAAGATTGAGGTCCGTCGGTAGCTAACAAGAGCCAGTATCCTTTTCTTGGTAGCTACTTGAATTAGGACGGGGAGACTTAGTTCCGATCAAAGCATCTTTGATAGGCGGGTCACGATAGAATAGCTAAGTGCAGCGGTAATGAAGGCAAACGAAAATACTGTATTTGGGTCGGTGTTGAACCAGATTAAAGATGAATGTATAAGTAGACGATGAACGATGGATGATCGATAATCGAAAAACGGTGATGAACAGGTCTCGGGGTTGTGCCCGGCGGAAAGAGCTCTTAGAAATACACATGTGGAGCTAACTAACTGATCAGCTAAGCCATGCCCCCTGGCTCGGCACCCTGCACCATTTCAATGATAGCAACTAATAAGGTAATAGGATGCGGGGGAATAGAATCGGGCGTCGGATAAAAAGCGAAATAAGTATTCGTCTAAAGTTGATCAAGTTTATACAAATCAAATTCCTTAGAAATTTCTTTTGCTTCGTCCGAATTTACCACGTTTTCGTTTTTAGCGACGTTATTTAAGCTTACTTTTAATGGCTGCGTTATTTCTTTATTTTTTTCGTAGATCGTAGGTCCAGATTCGAGGCGCGAACCCCTTGAATGTTCGATTTTATTAAGTAAGTAACGTAACTTGTTTTCGGTTACCTTAAAAAGGTCGTTTTTAAGGTTGTTTAAGTTGCCGTTAAAGGTACTTTCTTCGTCGAAGATAACGTTATAAATTGCTATCACCTTATTAGTTAAGGAATTCCATATACGGTAAATATTTGATGATTGGTATCTTATAAGATAACTAATTTAAGCCTTTAAGTCGAGCTTTTGTCAGCTAGCAGGGGGTGCGCTAGCACCCCATATACGGAAAGGCTCTCTCTTATCGGAACATATAGGTTCCGTGACTAGACTCCATAAAATGAGGAGTGCGTGCTCTAGAGCGCCTGCAGCTAGTTATCTAATACAACACATCTGATGTCCCCTATATCTGACAGCTTTCGTTTTCTGTTTTGCTTGCGCTATACGTTCTTTGCTAGGACGTAGGCCTTGCAACTATAAACTCGAAGATAATTTAGGTGGGGTTTTCGGTTGGTAACCATCGTCCTTTCTTTGTATATTTGGTAAGTATAAAAGCGTTTATATGGCGTTAGCTAATTAAACATATATTTAAGGGCCCGGTTGTATAGGTGAACTGCAGCGCGGTAGATTTTTACCCATAAAAAATGCGGCAGCTTTGACTTTTTTCGTATGTAGATCGCTTTTGTCTTGATTATACCCTCCGAGCGTTCGGCGCCTCCGTTCTGTACTTGCGTATTAGGTGCCGAGGGTTCGATTCGAATGTTTTTCTTCCAGATGTAGGTAATTTCGAACTTGGTACTTTTTGCTATATAGCTCGTTATCGTATTTTATAAATTCTGCCTTATAGTTGTAGCTTTCGAAGATTGCGAATACCTGGTTTATGGTTGTTATAATTATTTCGGCTGTTTTATTGCTAAGCTATTAGTTTTAAATATAGCTTAAAAAACGATCAGTTATAAACATAACGTTATCAGTACGGTCGCCATCTTCGTTTAGGTTTTGAAAATTAATGGTTAATCGTGCTTCTGGTTTTACGGATAAGCTTTTACGAGTTTTGCGGTTTAGGCGCTTCGCCTTTCCGCATCCGTATACGTTATATTTGACGGTAATGATCTCGTTTTCCTTACGGCGTCTTTGGCTAAGGTCCTTGATTTTTACCTCCCGAATGTGGCCTACGAGGTGGTTAAGAGCTTTTGGACCTGGATAAGCAAGCTTTAAGTGCCATCGTCGAGTATCAGCTATATTCGGAGGTCGTTTTGTCCATAAGTTAAATTTTTTTTCGTCGGATAAAAAACGCTTTTCGAATTAGTTGTAAAGGCAGGTATTCGATTATTATCTGATTATGCCTTTCGGCTAATTTTGCGATAATCGAATTATTTTTCCGTCGTAGGTAATTGTTGGTCCTTTTATAGTTTTACTAAAGGCCTTATTTTTTTAGTAGACGTAATAATATTAAGTTGTATGCAAATCTTTCGTAATATGTTATATTATCTAAACGTATTAATCGAAAGTTATCTAGGCTATCGAAACGGATATTAATTTATCCGTATCCGAAAATAGAGATAACTATATCTTTAGCGTATACATAATTACTTAAAGGTGTTAATTTAAAATTTAAAAACCTGTTGATTTGGTTAAAGGTATGCAGGGTAATCCTTAAATCGAAAATAGCAAAGTTCTTTAACGGATAGGTGGCTGTTTTAAACGTTACGTAGAATATTAGAAATATAGCCTTAGTAGTATTTATCCGTCGTCCTAATTAATCGGATTTTTTAAGCAGCGCCTTAAGATTTAATCTTTTAATTTTTTTTATTAAGCCTGCTACCGTATTAATACGTTTTTTAACTAATCGTATCGAGGTTTCGTTCGGTTCTTAATTTTCGGGTACTTTATTTTTAAAGACGAACTAGCAAGCTGGTAGTTCGTAAAAGCTTAGGTATGCCGAATAGGTAGGTCCGGTAAGGTTTTTGTCGGTAATAACGCGCTTTTGCTTTAATTCCGTTAGCTTACCGTCCCGACTTCGACTTTTGCCTTTGCCGAATTTTCGGATTTTTTTTGTAAAAGTATTAATTAGCTGATTTTGTAATTTGTTATTATCTGATGGATTATTATTTGCTTCGGGGTTCGGATCGTTTATATTTCCGAAAGTTATTCCGAATACGCTTCGACCAACTTTTGGACAAGTTCTTTTAAATTATAAGGAAGCATAGTTTTTAAATTGCGCTGTTATTTCGCCGTACTTTAAAGTATTAAAATTGATTTATTTCCGATAGGTTATTTTGGAACTTATAATTTAGTTGCGAAGGATTTCGTTAAAAGTTTTTTTTAAGTCGTTTGCTAAATTTTATATATTATTAATTTCTTTAATACCTTTATTTTGTACGTTCGATACCGTTGTCTTCTATTGTATTACCTATATTTCGAAATCTTTTAGAAGCTTAATAAGTAGTTTGGTAATGTAACGAACCTGTTATGCGTCCACCTGGAGGCATAAGCAGTATCCGAAATGGGGTCTTGATTTGCAGGTAACAATAGTGCGAGAAATGATTCAGTAGTCTGTTCGTTAAAGAGGTTTGCGGACTTTTCCCTTAATCGGAAAACGGTGCCTTTGACTGAAAGCTTAGATTAATAGTTAAAGAGCGAAATTAAGTTGGTACTATTTATATGAGGATCTTATTTATTATATATCCATCTTTCCATAATAAGTATGTCGCGGATTTATGTGATTTAAGTAATTTGCTAGATCATTTAGATTAACTAGATTACCCCGGGGGTTAAGCCTTTTTTTGGTCCGAGGTTTAGCCGCATCCGCGCTAACTTCCAAGGATTTAGCTTCTTTCAAATAAGAACCTTTATTTTTATAACACCATTTCCCTTTTCCAAGGATCTTTGTTTTAAAGATAAGAACCGTAAGTAACTTTTTTGGTAATTGGAGAAAGTATAGGGATTTCTTAATTGATCTTATTATAACAAGCCGTATTTAAAAGGAAAAAAGAAAGAAAAAACTTCGATTTAACTAACGTAAGGCGCGTAACAACCGCGCGGATTATATTGAAAAATTCGGCTCCAAAGTTAACTTTTGTTCGAATTATATTCGTTTCGGGGAAACCGACTGCTTTTTCGTAATTAACTTTCCAAGTTGTAGTTGTTGCACCCGTCGTTAACGTCCGGCCTATAACGTACTAAAAATGAATTCTTTAGTGAAAATTGGGAAAAAACGAAAGCGGTTGTAAAAGGAGCAACGTAAAGTAAAAAATAAATTAATGGAACTTTTTGGTCGATTGAAACGCTTACGTTTTTAACAAAACGTTTTGAAAAAAAAGATTTTTGTTATTTTAAAAGAAGGTTACGAGTTGGATTAATTGGAAAAGTAAAAAAAACTGGAGGAAAAGCAGCGTCGTATGGAAAAAAAGCAAGCGCGGCTTGCTTTTGAAATTAACGCCAATATAAAGGCGTTTGCTTTTTTCGACTAAAGCGCCGAGGGTTTGGATCTGGAGGTTAGTCCGTTATCGCCTGCGACCTTAGCCGCATTAGAGACGGTCGGTTAGGATTTTGGCGGTAAAACGTTTTAACCAGGTTTTTTATATTCGTTAAATGCTTAAAAAGTTTCCAAGTGTTATTTTTAAGTAGGTAGTCTTTTTATTTAACTAGGTACTAGATTTCGTTATTAACCATTTTTGAATCCAGTATTTTTTCGACTTCGTATTTGTCGGTGTTTTTTTTTGATTTTTAAACGTATTTCCAGTAAGGCGTTACTGGATATTAGTTTTAATAAGGAAATATGGAAAACGGGATATATTTTTATTGTTTTAGGTAGCGATAATCGATAGTTGGTTTTGGAAATAATTTCGTTAATTTTAAACGGACCGAGTTTTTTAAAATCGAGTTTGCTGTTGGGTTTTTTGGTTTTAATTTGTAAAATGTTTAAAGTTACGTTTTGTTTTTGGCGTAATAGATAAACTTTGTTTTCTTTCGATAAAATTGGTCCTTTAATTTTTTTCTTATTATAATATTGGGCTATTCGTTGTTAAAGAAACTGTAATTTAGTTTTAAGGCGAGCTTAAATGGTTATAATTTTTGATGCTATCGTTTTTGCTTTGGAAGTTATTAAGGTAATTTTTGGAGCTTTATTAAATAGTTATTTTGGTCGTTAAGTTTCTGCGTTTTATCCATATATAGCTATGTAAAGAAAGATGTTTATGTTTTTATTAATGGACGTATTATAAGTTATTTGTATTAAAGGAAGTAATTTTATCTAGTTATTTTGCTGGTAATTGATATAACTTCTTAGGTATTGCTTTAAAGTTTGGTTTAATCGTTTTGTTTATCCGTCGGTTTAAAGGTAATATGCTGTAAAGAATTTAAGTTTGGTATTAATTTGCTTGAAAAAGTTGGTGCTAAATTTGGAAATAAACAGTTTGTTTTTGTTTAAAATAATTTTTTTTAGGATTTTATGTTTGTTAAGGTAATATTTTACGAATGCATAAGTTAACTGCTTTACTATTGTATTTCCTTTAAAGGGAAGGAAGTATTTATACTTAGTGAGTCTGTCGACGATTACCTATATTCCGTCGTACTGGACTTCGGTAACGGGGTTCTTGGATAGGGGTAAGCCGGTGATAAAGTTTTAAGTTATGGTATTCCATGCTTTATCTGGAATTTTTATGGGTTGCAGCAGTTCGTATGGTTTGTAGCGAACTGCTTTAGCTTTGTTGTAAACGTTGCAATTTTCGATTATTTGTTTGACGGTTCTTTTAAGTTCTGGAAAATCGTATTTTTCCTGAAGTTGTTTAGTTGTTTTGAAAATTCTTTGATATTTATGTAACGGGTTTTCGTAAAATTCTTTAACAAATTATTTTTGTCGTTTCCGTAAGATATAAACTTTCCCGTGGTATAATAGTTAATCCTTAGATCGTTCTTTTAATTATTTAACTTTTTTCTGCTTATCGGAATTATAAGAACTTTTGAACTAAGCTAAAAGTTTGGGGGTAGATTTTTTTAATATTTTACATAACTGTAAAGTTCCTTTTTTTGTAAGTTTTAGTATTTAAATACGTCGTTTAAGGACTTTGATATCGTAATTTCCTTTTCGGCTTAGGATATCCGCCTAAATATTTTCTTTACCCTTAATATAGTAAATTTTGAAATTGAATTTGGATAGGAAAATTATTTAATTTTTATGTCGTTTGTTAAGGTTTTAAATCGTTATAAAGTAAGTAAGATTTTTGTGGTCGGAATAAATGTTAAAAGGTTTTTTGGTTTTATTAAAGTAAGGTTTTTATTTTTTGAATGTTATAATAATTGTTAACAACTTTTTGTCGTAAATAGGGTATCGTAATTTTGTATCTTTTAAGGCTTTGAAGTAGTAGGCGATTAGGTACTATTTTCCGTTATTTTCCTGTTGTTTTAGGATTACTTTTAGGGTTTTATTTAATGCGTCGGTTTTTAGTCGTTTTTTCTTGTTGTGGTTAGGTAATTTTATAATAAAGGCGTTGGTAATTTGGTTTTTAAGTGTTTGCATTATTTCTTTAGCTTCCTTTAGGAATTCGAATTCTTTTCCAGTATACTCCTTGGTAATAAAGTTCGTTAAGGGTTTGGCGATTTTTCCAAAATTTTTGATTAAGTTACGTATGTAACCCGTAAATCCTAAAAATTGACGGACGTCGGTAACGGTTGCTTTATTTGGAATCGGCCAACTTTTAACTGCCTTTATTTTAAAATCTTGGATTTAAATTTGTCCTGGAGTAATGATAAAACTTAAAAAATTTAACTTTTAAGTATGCTATACGTTTTTTTCGGCATTAACTAACAAATTTGCTTTCTTAAGTACTTTTAATATTTGGGCGACATATTTCTTATATTTCTTTAAGGTTTTAAAATAAATGAAAATATCGTTTAAATAAATAAATACGAACTTATCGAAAAACTTTCGTAAAATAATTATCAATATATATTGGAAACTAATAAGGGCATTAATAAGTCCTTAAGGTATTACTTTATATTCGTAAAACCCGTAAATTGTTTTAAAAGCGGTTTTTTATTTTTTATTTTTGGTTATTCGGACTAAATAATGACCGTCCGGTAGGTTCAATACGGTAAACTATTTGGTTTTGCTAATGTTTTCCTTTATGGTATCTATAAAAGTAAAAAGGTATTTATTTTTGATGGTAATATTATTTAACTGTCGATAGTCGTGGACTTTTCGATATATAAAGTTTCTATCTTTGTTAATTCGGATTTTTCCATCCTTTATTTTTGGTATTATCATAACGGAATATCTTGCGGGAAATTTAAATTCTTAAATATACCTGCGTTTAAAGTTTTTCTATAAACTCTTTTATAGGGCTTTTGCTTTTTCCGGGTTTATATAATAAATTTAATGAAATTTTAAATGGTATCTTTTCTTGATAAAAATCCTGTAATCCCATTAATTATGGTTAAGTAATTCTTTTCGTATTTATTCTTTAAACAGTTTTTTGAATTTTTGGTACTTCGGAAGTATTTTAATAATTAGGTCCATTACTTTGGCTTCTTGGATTAAATAGCAGATTTCTCGGAATTTTTCCTTTAAAGAAACTGTAGGATGGTTCCAAAAAAGTTTTTGGGTTTTCTAATTAATGTAAGGGTTGCTGGAACGGAGCCACGGTATTCCAAGGATAATGTCGTATCCTGAAATGTCGGCTACGTTTAGCCTGATTTTTTCTGAATATCCCTAAATTTGCACTAGAAGTTTTTTCGTTTTTCTGAAAATTCGTCCATTTTTATATTTGGATAAGCTTTTATCGACTGTAAGTAATCTGTACGACTTTGGCTTATATTTCCAAGGGATCCGATGTTTTTTTGCAACTAATAATAAAATAAAGTTTCCTTTTGCTTTTAAGTTAATTATGGCTTTAAATATCTTATTTCCGTATTGGAAAGGAATTTTAATTTGGCTGCGTTATCCAGTCTTTACCTCGTATAAGGTTTTGTAGGTTGGGACTTTTCGATACTTTAATTTCGAAGGCTTGCGTAATTTTTTAACTTGTAGGTTTTATTCGCCAGAAGGCGTCTCCATTTTCGGGCCTTTTTGGTTGTATGTTTGGAACACTTATCGTCCATGCAAATAAACCATTTTCTTTTGCCAATCTGACAAATTAATTTCGAAATTTTCACTTCCGATATTTGAAAGGGTTTTGGTTTTAGGGGTAAGATCTTTAAGGGGTCGGCTCCTATATCCAAGATCTCGTACATTATGCATAATGTAAGGGCGTAACATAGGCATCCCTAGGTAATGGCCTTTCGGCTTTGGGCTGATTCGGGGTGAAGGTAGCAAGATCGGGGGTACTCCGGCCATCTGGAAGTTTCAATGCATCTGCATTCATTATCTGGTTCGGTAGGTATTTCCTCCTCCCATCCGGGCCAATAGTTATTATCTTCTTTGGCGCGGAAATGGGTTAAATAGTTGTCGTCGTAACATGCAGAAAAATAAAGTAAGTCGTAATTATGGGCTAGTTCTTTGTTTTTAAGAGCCTTACTAGGCCCTAGAAATATCGGGTTATATATTACCGTGTTAAGGCGTAACTAGCCATGTTTATTATGCATTTTATACCGCTACTTATTTAAATAACAAGTGCATCCTAGCCTTATAGCTATCCTAAAGGTTTCTTATCTTAGATAATATCTACAGGCTTTAATCGTTCGATTCTAACAAGTTAAGTAACGCTCGTACTTTAGGTCGCCATTTTGTTTATAGTATGTCGTAATAATGGTAAACTTTCGCTAAGAGAAAATGGAACTAATTTCCTTTTCTTCTTCGCTTTCGCTATCTAATTCTTGTTTAGTTATTCTAACCTTTTTCTGGGGTTAAGGAATCCTTTCTTTCCTAAAATCCCTTTTTGCTAAAAAACGACATTCGCTTTTATAATAACCCTTTTTGCTACAGTTAAAACATTTAATATTTAACTTATCTTTTTTAAGCTCCCTTAAAGTAATATTAGCTTCCTTTTGGAATCTGCCTTTATTTTTATCCCTTTAAAACTTACTACTTAAGCTTTAGTTATCTTTCCGTTTGTTAGATCTTTTCTTTTCCAAGTACCTTTTAAAGGTACGTCGATCGGCGATGATGGTCTTATTAATATAATCCTAAAAGGGGCTTATCTTGGGCATTCTGTATATTTCATCCTTAACTTGTAATTTCAAGCTGTTATAAAAAGGATAAAATAATGCGCTTTCTGGAAAATTGGAAATTAATGCGAAACGATTGAACTTAATCGCATATTCGGCTGCTAACTTAGTTTGCTAAAAAAGATGTAACTGTTCGACCGTATGCTATTCTTTATCGAAGTTTCCAAATAAAGTTCGTATCCTTTCCTTAAAATGTTCATAGTTGCCGAAAACATAATTGGTCAAGTCGGAAAATTAGTTAGGGTAATTCATAAGGTAATCGTTCATGATAGGCTCAGACCATAAGAAAACTTTTCCAGCAAATAGCTGAAAAATGGCTATTACCTTTTGGTAATCTTCCGTTAAAGAATTCTTATAGAATTTAAGGTAAAATTTGGCCTGGACCAGGAATCCTTCTACGTTTATAGTTCTATTATAGGGTTTTGGAAGGGTTAATTTGTAGCCCTTAACTTCCGGCATTCCATGGTAACTAGGGGGGGGAATAATGCCTTCGCGAATCTTGTTTGCATTAAATAGGGGCAAGGTCGAAAACCGTTGCTGTCGGATAAATCTAGCGTTTTCATCTTTTAAAGTCCTAACTTCTTTTGCAAGGATATTTAATTTCTCGTCAACGGTGGGTTCTTTTTTTTCACCTTTTTGTTCTTGAGTAGGTAATTCTTCTTCCTTTTTTTCTGTATCAAACCTATAAACCTTTATAATGTCTTTTGTTAAGGTAAACTGTTATAAAGGCTAAAGGGAAAAAGGTCCTTCTTAAGATCGGGTGGTAGGGGGTGCCATACTGTCGATTAAGGAAAAGATTTCTTCAATAGGTGGTAAATTATTTAATCTAGTTATTGATCCCTTACTAACCAGTAACGGTGATCGAGTTTGCTGTTTGTCTTCGGAACGTCGTCTTATAATATCGTTTTTATTACATTCAGGAAAGCTTATGCCCAACTAGGCCTTAAATCATTCGTCGGCTATTAATTAAGGAGCTATCAAAATGTAACGAACCTATTATGCGTTTACCTGGAGGCATAAGCAATATCCGAAATGGGGTCTTGATTTGCAAGTAACAATAATGCGAAAAATAATTTAATAGTTTGTTCGTTAAAAAGGTTTGCGGACTTTTCCCTTAATCGGAAAACGGTACCTTTAACTAAAGGCTTAAATTAATAACTAAAAAGCGAAATTAAGTTGATGTTATTTACATAAGGATTTTATCCATTATATATCTATCCTTCCATAGTAAGTATATCGCGGATCTATGTGATCTAAGTAATCTGCCAGATCACTTAGATCAACTAGATCACCCCGGGGGCCAAGCCTTCTTTTGGTCCGAGGTTCAGCCGCATCCGCGCTAACCTCCAAGGACTTGGCCTCTTTCAGACAAGAACCCCTGTTCTTGTAACAGGTAATTATTCGGTATTTTTTTTTTCGTTTCCGGCTTTAATTTTTCTTGGTAAATAATGCCGGTTTCCTTTAAATCGTTATACTATTCGTTTAGGGTTTTTGTTAGCTTACAAACTGTAAGTCGGTAGTTAAAGGATACCGAAAATAAAACCTAATTCGTTGATTTTTTAATACTTTTCCAGTAATCCTTATATTCTTTGTTTTCGTATACGTATATAGCCTAATCCGTATTATAATTAAGTTTGCTTTTTGTAGTTATTTCTGTTACGGAACGAGGTTTTCCGCTAATTTCTACTTGTTTAGCGGAGCTTAATGCGACGGTTATACTATCGGTCGTAATCTCGGTCGAGGTGTTTCGAGTAATTCGCGGATTAGCTTTTTTCGGGTAATCCCCGAACGTTGGCTTTGTAGGTTAAATAGGCCATGGTGATTTCTAATCCGGGTCGATATAGTCCTATAGATTTAAGGCTGTTGCTTTGGTTTGGAATTCGTTATCCTATTGCTTTTAATATTCCGGAGCTGAATAGATTATCTTTTTTTCAGTAGTTTTAGTTATTGTAACTAAAGGTCGCTTGCCGTTATAATCGCGATATCGGTATTAAATAAGACTGAGACTTTTAATTGTTAGATATAAGCGTGTATTCAATATTGAGGTCAAAACTGGTGTTGTAGTTGTATTTATCATCAAGTCCTTGGACCGCATCGGTCGGGGCTTATACTGGTAGATGTGGCTAGTGTGGTCCCCACCCTGAGCCACAGGTAATCTCCGTGGCGTTCGATCTTAGAACCCCTGATATCAACAGTTATCTGACAGTACCCCCTAACGTATATCAATATCGACCGGTGACCGCTTACATGGATATGTCGTCGGTTCCATCCATATATTTGTATATGGTAGTGGTTGGACGTCAATCCATTCTCCCAGGATGGTTAGTGGAGTTGATTACGTTGCCTCGACCTCTGCCGATAATAGCTTTACGATCATGACAGGTGGGTGAAGGACTCCAGTTATTGAAGCACCAGGAAGCACAGAGTGATCATTGTACACATACTAGGCTATACTCTTCGTTGTGCAGAGGCTCTGGTTAAGTGAATCTATCAGATTACAGCTGTATGGAGTGGATTGCGTTTCATCTCTGGGTACAACGACTTCGTAAGCGTTCCTGCCATTCGACAATAAGAACATTACTATCCTGACAGATAGGTATAAAAAAACCCACCACCCTATCCCTTCTCTTTCTCCATCTCCCCACCGAGTGGAGTGGCCCCGCCAATTCTACCTTACACCATTTGCCGAAACCCGCTCGATAAAGCCATATAAAATGTTCTCATAGATGGCTACGCGTCGGGCGGGTCCAAGCTGTTCTAGGACGAATTGGAGACCAAATAGAATTCGAAGCGAGGATGAAGTCTCCGGGAGTGCAGATTTTACTTGCAGTCGTTGTGCGAAATAGAAAGTTTGTGTGCTGTGAAGAAAAGGGAAATGTGGTAATTGAGGTTAATTAAATCGCAAATATATATGGATTAAATTTCAGTTTGAGCTCCACGACTTCAAGCGCTGCTCAAACACCCGACCATCGGCTGTCTATAATCAAATCTCAAAGGGCATTTCCTCAACACCGCTGCTTTTGTCCCTAGCCCTTTATTAATATGACCGTCAGGAAGGTAGACACTGATTTCTTCCAATATTAATCTTAACCTGTCAGCCGTCCTCTTGTCGAAATGGGGTAGATTCTCCAAATCTCAGAATATGGTTCGTCCATTAACCGAAAAGGCATTTACCGAAAATGTCATCTAAAGTGTATAACTTGGCCGTATTATCGCCGTTGGATGTAATGTTCCTAACCTGTAGGCAGTCCTTGGATGCTAATACCTCTATCATTCTCCGCAAAAGGCCATCCATGCCTCGGACATTCTCTAAGCCACCGTTCAACTTGACCATATGTGCCACCGCATCGATGTGGCTCTTCCACGCAGCCGAGTCCCCGGCAGCAAGCTAAGTATGAAGTAAGTGACGTGTAATTTTGTAGGATGTGTGAAGAACATGGTTCGAAAAACGTGAGTGAGCGTGTAGATTACGAGACAAGAAATCATAGACTTACGTCATCCGATGCCAGCTGTAGCATAGTACAGATGATAACATCCCACACGTTGGACTCGGCTCGATCTTGGGCCATTTTAGGGGCCGTCGCAATGGATCCAGAGAGGTAGCGGAGGCACTTCCCCTTGTACTGTAGTGTGCCCCAATAATACTCCTTGAGTCCAGTCCGGAGGTACAGGTCACGGCAGGCACATAAGAACATGCCCATTAGCATGCCGGGGTCTCCAATGGCGACGGGAAGCCAATCCCTGAAAAGCGCGTGCTGGTAGGGCTTGAGATTGCTAGGGTGCATGCCGAGGAGGATAAGGTCGTGTATAACTGATGACCATCGTATGCATTAGCTGGGCACATTATGAAGCAAATAAGTATGCACCCCCCTCTTAGAGAAGACTACGTGATCTGTATACTGACAATGGTTTACAAGGGAGTATTCGAAATTGGACATGGGGACTGCCCAGCTATCGAATGGGTCTCGGCATGGAGATGGTGCAATACAGTTCGGACCCAGAAGAGTTGCGCCATAGTCATTAGCCCCTTCTTCAAAAGGAGAGGCGTGGCGTAGAAGTTGATCATGAGAACTCTCGGTGATTGAGGAAGTAACGATGGGGCATACGGTGCCGTGGTGGCAAGAGGTTATGAACCCATCCGTTGTTTGAAGGTTTTCTCCCTGCTGTTGTTTCTGTTTACTTCTCTGCGTGTGCTGATACTCGGTAACACGCTTCCACCTTGTCCTTGCATGCGTGTTTTTCGCTACGCTTGATTTGATCAGCTTACGAGAAGAACGTAGGTCAGATACCCAGACAAGGCTCATGCTCGACGCAGGGAGACGGACGCGTAGTAGTAATGACTCGTTCGATTAGGGGATCCAGGGGCGTGGCGACCAAGACATGCTCAGATTGGAGAAAAGAGGACGAAAAGAAAAAGGCAGTGATAGCATGCCAACATCTGTCTCTGGTTCGTTGGTTGTTGGTGCTGAGGTGACGCGACCAGGCAACACATAAATTGGGATGACATCTATGCGATGTACAGAGTATCAGACAGGCGAAATCCTAGACTCTCTGCAAATCCGTGAAAGCTTTCATGCAGTTGTAATACCATACCATGCGCTAAAAGAAGACGGTGCGGGGCTATGACAGGGGCTTGTGTTTAACGAAGCTATCCCCAGGTATAGCGTCAACGCTATACCCCTTAGGGCAAATGCAACACTTGGCAATCTTCATCGCCCGCTCGCGGCCTCTAGAGGGCAAGCTACAGTACGGAGTACATGCAGGTACTTGTATACTGGTGTACGATAATGCAGCTCGGCAACGCTGTTCGGGCCCTGGCCGAAATTACCCCGAGACAGTTCTTGACAGACGAAACCTGATTGCTCTACTAGAAACACCTCAGTCCCAGCAGAGAATGTCTACTAACACCGCTACGGGCAATGCAAAGCTTGGCGTCTTGGGCTCCAGGTTAATATCCGGTACTAGCTGCACACCCCCGGGTGGACTCGAGATGATAAACCCCATGGAAAACCCAGGTGTGCTGTTCTTGACTCCAAATTTTGCGCGTTTCCATGTGCTTAAGGGCCTCTTTCGTCTCTAACAATAAAATTCTCGTCTTGCAGTTATTCGCCTTTGTCGTTCCTGAACCTCTCGACGACTTCTATCCAAGCCCTAACAGTGTTTCAATATTAGAGATGCGTGAGATTGTAAGTCCCCATCTTGTGTTCTCCGCCATTGATACTACCAACTTTGACTACATATAGCCATGTTTAGTCAAATGTTGTCATTGACCATTTGCTAATGTACCAACTCTCTCAACTTAGGTGCATATTTCGACGGGCCAGTGTGTAAGTTGTTGCCGGCCTGTGGCACCGGATGCGAAACCATTTTGACTGTTCCTAACCTTAGGGCAACCAAGTCGGTGCCGCTTTCTGGTACGTTTCTATTCACTATGGACATTTATATCTGAAGACTGATAAAGTGGTCGCACAGGAACACCATCGTGAGAGAGCATGGACTAGACAATAATGGCATATGCCGAGGGTCTTCAGATATCCAGCTAGAACGTATCCGGGTTTACTTCAACGAGGTTCAGACACCCACTCATACGACAATGTAGCTTTACGTACTAACCCCCTTCTAGGCTTCGAACAAGAAATATGTCCCAAGAGCCGTCCTCGTTGATTTGGAGCCGGGAACGATGGACGCCGTCCGCAGCGGCCCTTTCCAGAACATGTTCCGCCCGGACAACTTCGTTTTCGGCCAGTCAGGCGCCGGGAACAACTGGGCTAAAGGTCATTATACCGAAGGCGCCGAGCTAGTCGACCAGGTTCTGGACGTCGTCCGGCGGGAAGTTGAAGGTTGTGACTGTCTGCAGGGCTTTCAGCTAACCCATTCCCTCGGTGGAGGTACCGGCTCCGGGATGGGTACTCTCCTCATGTCGAAAATTCGGGAGGAATACCCGGATCGGATTATGGCGACGTATTCCATTATCCCTTCGCCTAAAGTCTCGGACACGGTTGTGGAACCTTATAACGCTACGCTGTCGCTGCATCAGCTTGTCGAGAATGCCGACGAGACCTTTTGCATCGATAACGAAGCGTTATACGATATCTTCCAGAGAACCCTGAAGATACCTCAGCCTTCGTACGGTGACCTTAACCATTTGGTGTCTACGGCCATGTCGGGCATATCAACGTCGCTTCGGTTCCCGGGGCAGCTGAACTCGGACCTTCGCAAGCTGGCCGTGAACATGGTCCCCTTTCCCCGGCTCCACTTCTTCATGGTCGGCTACGCCCCCTTGACGAGCATCTTGCCCGGTGCCAAGGCGTTTCGTAACCTGACGGCTCAGGCGCTCACCCAGCAGATGTTCGATCATAGGAACATGATGGCCGCGTCCGACTTTAGAAACGGGCGCTTTCTCACCTGTTCCGTGATATTGTGAGTTAGCAAAGTTACTTTTTGCTAATATGTGATTATCGCGACTAGCCAACGCCCCCTATTCTATCCTTCCCTTTCCGTACCTAGTTTGGCAACTTCGAAGAAAATGCTGACATCTAGCCCTACTTTCAAGCCGCGGTAAAATCTCGATGAAAGAAGTCGAGGATCAGGTCCGTGTCTTACAGGATCGCAATTCGACCTACTTCGTAGACTGGATACCCAATAATATCCAGACAGCGCTGTGTTCGGAGCCCCCGCTCGGTCAGGATATGTCGGGAACGTTCGTCGGAAATTCTACGGCGCTGCAGGAGATCCTGAGACGCGTGGGAGACCAGTTCACGGCTATGTTTCGTAGAAAGGCATTTCTGCATTGGTATACGGGAGAGGGCATGGACGAGATGGAGTTTACCGAGGCCGAGTCCAACATGAACGATTTGATTAGCGAATACCAGCAGTATCAGGAAGCGTCGACCGACGATGACGAGGATTTCGAGGCCGAGGAGGATACCCCGCCTGAGGAGCCCTGATATATGCACATAACCCTCCGCCATGACGCTCACAGCTGAGGGAGGTTAGCTACGCTTTACCGGCGATCAACAATTTCTTCTTCATGTAATCAACATCTCATAGAGAAATACGTAATTCAAGGAGTCCAATAGGGCGCAAAGGAAAGAAAAAGGAAAAGTTCGAGAACACTACACCGAGAGAAGCTCTGGTCCAGATTGATTGGTCAATCCAGTCCATACCAAAGCTCTGACTACCGACTCTGCCACTGTGCGTAGATATTCCATGATAGTCTGAGTACAGCTGAATACGGCCATTTGTGACGTGTTAGAATCTTTATGGGAATTTACTAGTTCCACCCCGGGTGGTATACAAAGATCCCCGCGTGAACCATATGCAGCCGGGATTGAACGACGTTCTGAAGCAGCCAATAAGAGAATCTGGTACCGGGCTGCAGAAGCGGAGCCGAACTGCGCTTTTCGGAAATCTGTGTAAGCGTCGTCTTAGGCGAGACCGGACCCGCGCAGCCTATCGCCCGCAGGTTGGACCCACCAGACTCTGGCACAGTGCTGGCGAAGACAGTGCCATTCAAGAGCCTGGGCTCTTTTTGGTCTCCATATAATCCGCCCACTCGGCTTATTGTTATGGATAATACTAAACCCCCGGCCCCCCCCCCCCCTGGGGGGAGGAGGGGGCAGAACGTTGCGGATGGCTCTATTAGACGTTTGATGTCTGCCTTACAGCTTGTCCCTGCATTTGCACTACCGGCCTAAAATGTCGATCCGTGATGGTTCGGGATGGGGAGCTGAAAGCTGTCTGTCACTCGCGAGTCTGGCAGGCAGCCAACCTACCTACGTCTTCCCCGAACTAAAGCCGAAAAGGCTTGAAAGAACCATCAGCAATCACGCGAGTTGGTTCTCTTCCCAGCTACCCTTCCTCATCGGCTACTGTCCATTTCAACAGGCCCCTAGTTTCCCGTACCCGAGGCATCATGCAAGCTCAATCACCCATATTCTTGCTTCCGCGTGAGGTGCGCGATCGCATCTACGAATTCTACCTCGCTATTGACCACGCTGACTTCGGAGACACGTTGCGCCCTCACCATGTATACCTGGGCAGCGCAGACTACTCTCAACCCATTCCCGCCTTGATGTGCACGTGCAAGCGCGCATACCGAGAGCTGGCCTCGGCCGTGCACAACCAGGCCGTGATGCGCGTCGAGACGCACGGACTGAACGAGTCGCGCATCGGCTTTGCGGTCCACGGGACGCTTCGCTTTGATCGACTGCAGAAGCTCTGGCTCGTGGTAACAGCGAGCTATCCCAACTGGAATCGTTGGCTGTACTTCTTCAAGGAGGTTGCCCAGCGCGCTAGGAACCTGAAGACCCTGATCATAGACTGGTGGCCTAGACCCGTCAGTTCTGCCGGTTGGGAGGGGCGGATGAACACGAAGAAAGAAGACGATTTCTTCGCGATCCTAGAAGACTTGGAGGGGCTGCAGTTGATCCAACTGCACGGCGATATTCCCGCCGTGTGGAGGCAGCGGCTGGACAAGGCTGCGACGCGCGTAGTGTACTACCCTTTCCGCTGGTGGCGGGAGCGTGGAATGGACCTCTGATTGGACCTGTGGATGTTCGAATTTGGCAGATCAGTTGGCTATTCTCTCAAATGCATTTAGCACCCCTGGCGAGCCCTAGGCCGCAGTTTTCCCGAGTTTTTCGATTCGGGCAGGTAAAATAGAATTGACGACGAAGAATCCCTGCATGTTCATTTATGGCAATGCAACCCGGGAGCGTGGGGATTTCCTCATTCATCCTCTCCAAGACGGCATTCAGCATAAAGTGATCGTCATTCACCCGAACTTGGGAGCCGATTTCCTCGAATAGGGTGCTACTATTGCTGGCGAAAAGGTCCGTACCCGTTTAAACCCGCTCGGCCAAGATGGGACAAGGAGGGAACTTATCCTCCACGGTGATAGTTTCACAAGAACCTAAAGTTAGCATACATAGTAGGTTTCCCGCCCTTCACCTCCGAATGCTACCGGATTCGGTACTGATCTGCTCTACCCCCTTAGATCTATATTGCCGAGGTCATGTGCGATGCGTGCCGAGGACCATTCTGACTTCGTGAGGGGTAGGATGCCATATAAGAGCGAGCAAGGACCCGACAGAAACACAACAGTCATGATGGAAGCTGTTGTGCCAAGATTCCCCGCCCGCCGGCATTGAAGATGCGGTCTCACTTTCTCTCCGTGCTGGCTGGGGCATCAGCAGCTCTAGCTCAAGCCAACGACTGGTCTGCCGCCGTTGAACGCGCCAATGCCGCCTTGGCAAATCTGTCTCTCGACGACAAGGTCAGAATCGTGACCGGAATCGGCTGGAACGCAGGAGGCCCCTGTGTCGGAAACACGGCGCCTGTGCGCTCCATTGGCTATCCCCAATTATGTTTGCAAGATGGCCCGCTCGGTCTAAGATTCGCCACCAACGCGAATGCATTCACTCCCGGTATACAGGCCGGTGCGACTTGGGACCGTGCCTTGATACGGGAGCGCGGTCAATTCATCGGAGAAGAGGCCAGGGGCTGTGGCGTTCACGTCCTCCTAGGTCCGGCGCCGGGCGCACTCGGCAAAATCCCCGCCGCGGGGAGAAACTGGGAAGGCTTCGGAGCGGACCCGTACCTCCAGGGCATCGCGTCGGCGGAGACGATTGAGGGTCTGGTTCGCGTGGGCGTCCAGCCGACCGTGAAGCACTACCTCCTCAATGAGCAGGAACTGAACCGCGGGACGATGAGCTCCAACGCCAACGACCGGTCGATCCACGAGCTCTACCTCTGGCCGTTCGCGGACGCTGTTCATTCGAACGTAGCCTCAGTCATGTGCTCCTACAACAGGATCAATGGCACCTACGCCTGTGAGAACGACCGGGTCCTCAATGTCCTCTTGAAAGAGGAGCTCGGCTTCCAGGGTTACGTCGTGACCGATTGGAACGCACAGCACTCGACCGTAGAGAGCGCGATTAACGGGCTGGACATGAGCATGCCGGGAAGCGACTTCAACGGCGGAAACGTACTCTGGGGTCCACAACTGATCCAGGCCGTCAACAGGGGCTCGGTGCCCCAGTCGCGCGTCGACGACATGGTGCGCCGCATCCTGGCGCCATGGTATTTCTACGGTCAGGACGAGGGCTACCCTCCCATCAACCTCAACGCGAACGTTCGGGGGAACCACAAGGAGAACATCCGCGCGATCGCCAGGGACGGCATCGTCCTCCTAAAGAACGACGACGGGGTCCTCCCGCTGAACAATCCCGGCAAGCTCGCACTCGTCGGCTCCGCCGCGGCCACCGGGCGCCACGCTAGGAACGAGTGCGTCGACCGCGGCTGTAATGAAGGGGCTCTCGGCATGGGCTGGGGCAGCGGAACAGCGGAATATCCGTACTTCGTGTCGCCGCAGGATGCCATCACCGAGCGCGCGCGCGCGGACGGCACCGAAATCAGCACATCACTAACCGACAACACGGGCTCCGTGGGCTCGGCCGTCAGCGGCGCCGACGCGGCCCTCGTCTTCATCACGGCGGACAGCGGCGAGGGCTACATCACGGTTGGGAACAACGAGGGAGACCGCGTGAACCTCGACCCGTGGAACAACGGTAACCAGCTCGTCGAGGCCGTCGCCCGCGCGTCCGACAACGTCATCGTCGTCGTGCACTCGGTCGGACCCATCGTGCTCGAGTCGATCCTCTCGCACCCCAGCGTCAAGGCCATTGTCTGGGCCGGTCTGCCATCCCAGGAGAACGGCAACGCCCTCGTCGACGTGCTCTATGGCGGCACGAGCCCCTCGGGGAAGCTGCCCTACACCATCGGCAAGACCGCGGCCGACTACGGCACCAGCATCGTCCGGGGCGACGACAACTTCTCTGAGGGCTTGTTCATCGACTACCGGCATTTCGACGAGCGGGGCATCGAGCCCCGTTACGAGTTCGGCTTCGGTTTATGTAAGCCCTTCTTTCCGTCCGTTGTGTTACCGTCCACATCATTGTAACTTTTCATGCGTTGTAAGAATACAAACTTACCAATCGCCAGCCTACACAACCTTCGAATACAGCGACATCGCCATCGAGGGCGCGCCAACGTCGGGCCCTGCGTCCGGCGACATCATCCCCGGCGGGCGCGCCGACCTCTGGGAGACGGTGGCGACGGTGACGGCGATGGTCAGCAACAGCGGTGGAGTAGACGGCGCCGAGGTCGCCCAGTTGTACGTCGGGTTCCCGGCGTCGGCGGGAGCGCCTCCGCGCCAGCTGCGCGGCTTCGAGAAGCTGCCGCTGGCCGCTGGCGAGTCTGCCACCGCCGTCTTCGAGCTCCGCCGCCGTGACCTCAGCGTCTGGGACACCGCCGCGCAGGAGTGGGTTGTCCCCGCCGGCGACTTCAACATCACCGTCGGCGCCAGCCGCCGCGACTTAAGGCTCGCGGCCACACTGACTGTTGCCTGAACGGTCGTCCGAGCTGGCCAGGTGTGCGGATGGAAATATGAGTCCTTATCGATGATAGGTTTTGAGATATACGAAATGACGAAGATGTGGTCAGGTATATATAAGTAGGCTTGGTATAACATATCAACTTGTCTGCTAACTAGCCGGCTAACACACTATATTTGAGTAGTATTGCTGCACCACGTCTAATTCAGTTCGATCCATCACACCCACCTGGGTTGACATCAGAGAGCGCATTTTAAAAAGTATTGGATTAAATATTAAAGGGACTGCTTATAAAAATAATGGAAAGTAGTCTTACAGGAAAAGCTAATAACAATGACGGTTGTATGTGACAGTGAAATGTCTGAGCAGAAAATGACCCCGGTGTCTTGCAACTTGCCCTCCACACCGAGCGCGAGAGCATCATACTCGGTTACGCGATGTTTATGAGGTGGCTCTCGGCTTCCGCAAGTTCTTCAGACTCGTGAAGACCTTGATTCGTTTTCCACCGCACATCCGGGCCTCCATTTTCAGACAGTGAGAAATGAATTTCCACTCTCCCCAGTAGCAGTACTTGAGGTCAGGGCCCATTCCGAGCAGAATCTCCCCACGCCGATTCGTCTGCGGCAGTGGGTTGGGCCGCCTAGCATCCGCCAGTCCGTTCTCAAGATCCTCGTCCTTGATGATAACGTGCGATTCTTGGACGGTGATAGGGCCCTTGGCGCCGCCCTCTTCAACCCGCAAGACTGTGCGATCCAGTGCGGTAGGGGGTGCCTCCATGTCCCTCAGGACGGACTGCGCGCGCTCCGGCTCCTCGAGCTTGACCTTGACGTTCTCATCATCGTCATCGTCATCGTGACACTCGACTCTAGGCACGGCAAAGGCTTCGGGATGGTCATGGGCCATAATCTTCAGCACGTCGGCGTTGGCGTCGTTCAGCGCGACGTACACTCGCGTCTCCAGAATCTCGTCATCGACCTGGTGGATCAGCACGAAGACCGTCTGCTTCGAACGGGAGGGCTTGTCGTTCCACCTGTGCGCGTTGGCCTTGGCTTCTCGGTTCAGTTGGCTTGGAAAGTAGAGTTGATGGAAGGGGTTGGTCTTGGACGCGATCTCGCGCTCGGGCTGGAAGCCCGGGGGTGTAGCGGCACGCGGGGTGGGGAGTCGTTGCCGGCGGCCTAGAGGCTGAGGCGGCCTGGGAGGTGCTCGTTAGTCGCGAACTCAGTGCAAGAGGGTCGCATGAGCTTACATCACGACGTCACCATCCTCACCTTCGTCCTCTTCGACTTCAACACTTAAGGTAGGGACTAGCAGAGGGCGAACCGGAGTAGGAGTAGGTACAGAAGCCAATGCTTTGCGCGAAGCTTGAATCGCTCTGCGGCGAGCCGTTTTCTGCGACTGGGGCACAGCTTATACAGCCGTTAACAATCTTCTGGGATCTCCTTTTCGTATACTTCGACGACACTTACCCTCCTCGGATCCAGGAGCCGTTGAAAAGCGTGGTCTTCCGCAAACTTTATCGGTCGGTCTGCCGTTGAGGCACAAGTCCTCAATGAGGCTTCGCTTCCCTCGCTTAGCGCGTTTATATTCGTTTGCGGGAACCTGGCCCGTGAGGATTAGGGCTTCCCGCAGGCTCTTCTTCCTCTTGCGGGAACGACCGGGCGCTGGGGGCATGGCGGTAGGGATCTCGGGTATATAAGCACCCGCAGTCTGCTGTCGTGGTGTGTTACCCTGACCGGCAGGGTTAAGGCCCGTTGGAGGATTGTGTACTTGCTGTACTGCTCCTTGCTGAACTGTACATCGCTGAGCCATACCCGGCTGAGTCGCGCCCAGCGGGGGCGGGTAGCTGACCGCCGCGTGTCCGGTCAGCGGATAAGAAGGAGTCACTTGTACACGGGGACCTGGAGATACAAGGAGCGCCGAGTCATAATCGGAGCCTGGGTTCTGAGGTCTTGCTCTCTTTCCCGAGGTTCCACCCGGTGTCACGTTAGCGGAGGTTAGGGGCAGTTGTGTTGCGCGAAGCGAGTGCAGGTGCTGCAGGCACGACGAGTTTGGGCTGGCGCCCTGTGGAAGGACGCTTAGCTTCCGTTGCGAGTTGGGCGGTCGGTAGTCAGGGACATGCGTGTCCAACGCCCCCTCAGGCACTTCGTAGTCTAATAATTCAGCCCCTGACGCATGCTGTCTCACAGTGGGAGTCGGCCTGACTGGGAGTCCAGACCGATAGCTCGATCCAGCATAGCTCGGCGGACAGATCTTCTTGGGTTGAGGGAGTTTGCTGTTACCGATAGTCGGATGGCTCCCCTGGGGGCGAGGAACTCGCCCAGTCCTTTTCTGCGCTGACTCCTCGCCAGTCCCCGAAGGTCGCTCGTCTGAGGTACCATCGTCGGACTCCGGATGGAAACTCGAGTCAGCACCACCACCTCGCCGACCCCTCATGGCGCTCAAAGAGCTGTCAGACGCTTCACTGCGCTGAGTAGAATCCATTGTACTCTCAGGTGACATAGCGGCAGACCCGCGTCGCGGGTGAAAGAGACAGTATCGGAGAAGAGGCGTCTACTCTTTGCGCTGAATTTCCCGTCAATAAACAGTTCAAGAATCCCCAGTAATACCCTCACGCACTTGAGGAAACCACAGCTGGGTGGTTGCGTAACGGTGGAGGGATCAGACGAAGCGGTGAACCGTCGGTGAAGGCAAGAAGCCAGCCAAAAGGGAAGACGGCAAAGGCGGGGAAGGGAGCCAGCAAAATCGACGAATCAGCGATATCAAGAGGGTTAATGGAGTTGGGAAGTTTGGGAGTAGAGATCAACAAATCATAAAGTTGATAGAGTTAACGGATGAAAGAAGTAGGCAAGCCAACAAACTGGAAAGGCCGACAAAAGCCAGCAAGTAACTATTGTTTAGGAGGACACCGCACTTAAGAAGCGGGAATAATCGGAAGTGGGTGAAGTTGAAATATGGATGAACGTGATAAATAGCAAACATGAAAATCAACGAAGGTTAAGAATCAAGAGAAAAGGGAGGTTATTGCCTAGGGTGGCTGCCGGCTTCCCGTATCTTCGGGTGAATTGGTATTACATTAGTACTTTTAACTAGAATAGAACTGCCTTAAATTATGATCCTCTGCTATGTTTAAGAAGTGTGAACATGGGCTTCTCATATCACGTTGTGCTCACTTCAGCATAACAAATATAACGACAACCTTAGGTCTTGTTGGGCTCTATTTCCAAAGCTCCGTCCCCCCGCCTTGCAGGAAAACTATTTCATAGTAAGTACTTAGCAAGACAGGATGACAGAACACTGCTGATAATCATCCTGAATCTTGGATATACCTTTTTCCTGTCACGACTGTTGGCCATTCTTATATAAAAGCCCTCCGCTAGAGCAAGAGTACGTCTTCGTCAGCTTTGTATACAGCCATTGATTCTAAACCTTTCGTGTTTTTAATAGGTTACTTTCATTCAACCCACCTGCCCATCAAGGGTTCCGTCGACATGGCGCCCAAGCATTCGATGAGGGGCCATCCTCCTGAGCTCTAGTAAGTTACAACCATTGGTTTCTTTCCCGTCCCCTTCAGTAGTAACACTGCCCTCCGCAGAGCGCTCAATGCAGAATAACTCCACCATTAGCTTATACAGCAAATGCAAGGAGATCGTCACTAGCGAGATCCCTGGGGGAGAGGAATTCTGCGTGCATGCAGCACTACTCGCGTACTACTCGGACTATTTCCGAACAGCACTGAATGACACCCGGGAGGAGGCAGAGACCCTACACTTCCGTCTAACGATGCGCCAACCAGACCTCGATGCAGGTTTTGGTGAGCTCGCTGTATGAAGCATACCGCAAAGTCCAGAACCTCGACTGGTTCCATCTCGAATATTTAGGTGCAGTTCGGGACACTTCAGCATGGCTTGCTGATTGACCTTTTTGATGGCAATAGGAACAAAGTTTACGTGACTAAGCTAGCTAGCCTGTCTTCCCCCTTCCTGCCATTCCTACTGGGGAAACATTCCCATAACAAAAACCACCGGAGGAAATGATGCATTCGCTGATTGCTCCAGGATTGACAGGCTCTGTCAAAGTCTTCGGGACACTTCAGAATCAGCAGCTTATCTGAATATACTTAGGTTTTTCCGATGATGTATTTGTGGGTCTTGTACCGCAGGTATCATTATTTTCGCTGGTGGGTCAGTCCCCATTTTTTTTTCCACGCTGCACCCAATTAAAATTAATAATTTTTAAAGTTTGCTAAACGTACGGACATAAGTTTTCAGCTACGAAGTCGGTACTGAAAGGATTGTGGGTCGACGGCTGATCCAGTTTGATTCGTCGAAGATTCGTCGAAATTTCCGATATCGAACTAGATGGAGATCAGAATGGCATTGCTACGGCCCGTTCAATGGGGTGGCAACAATTCACTGCAATCCATAAAACGGAATGGAGGGCTAGATATTAGATAAGGCGAAACTCGGCAGCCTTACCAAATATTGTGAATACCGCAGTATCCGATAGGCCGCGTAAACCATGACACATAATATTCTCCAACGTCCGTATGTATATGTAATATAGCAACGAGAGAATGAAATAGTCATTGGCATCTCTTGCTTACAAAGGATTTATTTCGGTTTGCATGTTTAATAAGGTGGCTTTGCTATGATTTGGGGGGGCAGTGTCTGATTACTAGGGGAAATGCCCGTAAGAGGCGTACCTATGTACTTCGTATAAATAGCCACTAATGACGCACTCCGTGACCCGGATTGCCGGATCAGCGGGGACCCCGAGTTTTGTACAGTACATATGCAAACAATCCTCGCATCGGCTCAACCGTAGCCGAAACGTGATTCGAACATCCGGGGCGCTACCAAGGAACTACTTACGAACCATTACGTGCTTAGCATCCGCTCCCGCCGTGTCATCGGCGGCAGTACTGCGCCCCCTCTTCCCCACACCGACCGCGCATGCCCAGCCTGCTCTGTACCTAATTTTGTTTGCTTTTTGGCCAAGCAAGCGCCCCATGCAGATGAGGATGGATGATCAAGGCGGGGAGGGGGGCTGTGAATTGCTTGCTCAGCTGATGGAAATTTGTATATAACGCTTAGTATGTCTCACATTTCTCTTGGAGGTCTCTCTCTGGCGACCTCTCTCCTTCCGCATATTTCGCCATCCGACACCGTCTGGGGTAATTGTGCGGATCCACCAACATAAGAATAGAGTGATATCTTGACGACCAGACCTCTACTACCGTCGCTCGCTCTGCTTGCCACATCCATTATATTATCCGTCTGCATTCGAACTTCATCAACAATCCACGCGAGCCCGCAATGTCAGCAGCAGAATACTACGGCACCGGCACCGGCTCCGGCTCCGGCTCTGGCGGCCACGGCTACTACCCACCGCAGTCGCAATACCAACAACAACCCCCTTCGCACGGCTCGCAGCAGAACTACCTCACGCCATACCCGCAGCAGTACGGGCGCCCCGGATCCGCATACTCGGACTACGCACCGTCATCCTCCTACCGGCGCGGCTCGTCGCGCGCACACTCCGCAGACCCCTACCGCTACGAGAAAGACGACGATCGGCGGGGCTACGGTTCCGACGACGACGAGCGGGGTCGCGGGCGCAGGAGCGCTGGTCCCGAGGGAGCACAGAACGGCGATCGGGGCCTCGGCGCGACGCTGGTGGGCGGCGGCGCCGGCGGGCTCTTGGGCCATAAGCTGGGCAACGGCAAGTTCGGTACGCTGCTCGAGAGCGCGGTCGGCGCCATCGCGGCGAACGTGGTCGAGAACAAGTTCGAGAAGAAGCACAACGGGAAGCATGGGAAGAAGCACGACAACGACGAGCATCTCGCGTATGGAAAGTACCACGGACACCACGGGAGCCATCACTCCCAGGGTAGTAGCAGTGGAGGAGGTCTGATGGGCCGAGTCGAGAGTTTTATGAGCGGCCGCAGCAGAACAAGCAGTCATCACGGCAGCAGCAGCCACGGAAGCCATCACGGAAGTTACAACATGAATGATGGTGGTTATGGGTATTCGGGACATGGACATCATCGGTATTAAGTGCTATTGGGGATTAACTATTATGGGAAATTCTGGTGTGCGGTCCTCGGCGATGAAAGGGAGGAAGGATTGTCTGACCGGCACGGCTGGGCCAGCTCGATGTCGGATACGTAGAGTCTGTTAGATACGATGTAATGACAACCTGCTCTCTCTTGACTTACGATAATCCCACCTTAGCATGAATAGAACGCGCAATGACTGACACGATCTCACCACAAGGCCCATCTGGTTTACATGGCCAGAAGAAAAGTAAAAGGAAACGGAAAGAGGAAAAGGGAAATAAACGAACGAAAAAAAAAAGGGGAAAAAAGGGAAAGGAAAAAAATCAAGAAGAGAAAAAGAAACGCTGCCAAGGAGAGGATCGAACTCTCGATCTTCCGATTCCTTTTTGGAGGAACTTAGCTTATTTTAAAGCTAGCTGAAAATAACAGTCGGACGCCTTTACCGCTGGGCCACTCGGCATGTGTTGGCCCCATCTTAGATTTGTTTATAATACTGGCTACCCTAGGAACTCTAGTCTGGGTTTTCGTTGTCACTCTCGGATGATTTGGTAAATTTGATAGACGGACAACCCTATTCAGCGGAGGCCGTGCATTATCGCATCCTATGTAGCTGAAATTGCGTTTGTTTAATCAGTATCGGGCAACTCAAGGTCGATTTTCGTCGAGTCAAAAGCATGCGCCAGGTGGTGATGCCTTAGATTATGTAATCCAACATACCCCTATTGGAATGAGCCACTACTGCGGATGCCTCCTCATAAGAGCAAGAAAGAATGGAGAGCCAGAATACCGAATTGCAGCCTCGAGGCATGGTAACCCGAGAACCGCCTTGTATCTATCTATCCTGAAATATATTCGTCCCCTCGGCTATGGGCACGATGCAAAGGGTGCAGAAGAGGAGGTTATCATCGTCGTAGAGATAGGGATCTGGTCCTGAAAAAGTGCAGATTTATCCATCAATCAACGCACCAACAAAATTATGAAAACCAGCCGCCTTTCACTCACAGGCTGTCCCGACCGGCTGACTGAGTCGGCAGGCAGACAGGCCCCACCACCGACCAAAGTTAGGGTAGGGCAGCTGTCCTAGCCGAAGTCGACGCTCTCCTCAGCAACATGAAAAGCTGCCTCACTCTCGAGAGAAGAGTGGTAGGTATAATTGGTCACTAAGGGCTATATTGGATTATGGGGGAAAATCGGGCGGTCGGATATTTTTAGTTCAAGCGCTATATGATTATATATGTATTCCTACAGGCTAAGTCCACATACCAATCGTATCCGTCGGCGGGCGGTTGCTGCTGCTGCTGCTGCGAAGCAGGAGGCGGAGAAGTAAGGATCGGAGGGAGAAGAGAAGGGAAATCACGGCGAGAAGAAAAAGCGGAAAAAGAAGAAGAATAAGGTCCCGCAGCGGCAGTATTATTACCGACGCCGGCGGCGGCACTGGTGGCCTGCATTCGAGCCCGCCCGTCGGGTTGTGATGCTGGCGTCGTTTCCTTGACGAGTTTTTCCATTGTCATTTCCATGGCCTGTCGTTCCTTCCCGCTCTTTCTCACCCGTGCGCTTTCGTTACTGATTCCGTTTCGTCTTCCATTCGGATCTTTGTAGCCCTTCCAGTACTGGTCGCCGTTTCTAGCGTCCCCCTCTTCTTGCTTCGCCATTCCGCTTCCCTCGGCCTTTTCAATATTCTCCTTTTCCTTCCCCTCCTCCTTCTCCTTCGCCTTGTACTTGTCATTGGCCTCTGCTTCTCTCTCGGCTTCCGCCTTGCGCTTCTCCTCCACGACCTCGTAGATGGAAAGAACCACGACCATGAACACCAGTCCGCACAGCAGCCCCAAGAGCAAATTGAGCATCACAAACACCGCGTCCAGGGAGGGCCGCGCGAGGAAGCACAGCAGCGAGCATGGCGCCGCGGCCGCGTACCAGAGGGCGCGACCGAGGGCCGTAAGCGGCGGCGCCGCGAAGTCGCTACCACCAGAGCGTACAGCAGGCTGGAACCCAGTCTGGTTCTGCATCTGCTGTTGGATCCGGATGCCCTGCTGCACGAAGCCCAGGCAGTGCCGCCACGTGACGTCGACGTACTGCGCGGCGTCGTCTGGGTTCGGGAAGACGCGGACGCTGGATCTGGCCGCTGGCGAGGTTTGCGCAGAAGGCACGCAGGTCGACGCTGTCCATTGTCTTTTCTTATTCTGTTCTTTTTATTTGTATTTGTGCCGTAAGCCCGGCCTGTGAGTCGCCGAAGAAGAGGAACTGAGACAATGGCGGGTTCGGAACGACGGGCCGGTTTGTGTGAGATGAAGGATGGATGAACGGCGGGCAATCACCGAGACGAGAAAACCCTTTCAATTTTTGGATCTGGATCCGTCGGTAGGTTAAGTGTCTCTCAGCGAAGGTTATGGCCACGTTTACCATAATATCGAGAATAGAGTTCAAGTCTCGAACGAAGAGAGGTGATCACTTTAGGCTTCAGAGTCTGGATCTAGGTTTCAGTACATATATGCTTTAGGCTTTGGTCACCGTCAGCCACAACCGAGTTCATTCTCGAACATCCCGGCCGCAGCAAACAGCTGTCGGTCTGAGTGCTGACGAAGTTGACCAATGCTAAGGTACAGCGACCAAAGCATGGTCTCATGTCCTGGACCGTCATGGGTGAAAGAGACCCGGCGCAATAGTCGTCGTATTAGCGAAAAATCACACTGATCTTAGCGAAACACACGTCCAAAATCGAGTCCAAGCAGAGTGATGCGTTACTTGATACGAGCCGACGCCCTTTCCACATAGCGTTATATGCGAAGCACCCGGAGATACCTTTATCTGCTTCTTGCCCGTCTCCTCCCTGTTCATTATCGTCGTGAATATCCGTACATAGCCTTGTAAATGCATATCCGACCGACACCCGATTCCCAAGATATCTCCCAAAAACGTACATAACCGCAAATGCATCGCATCGTGATTGCGTGAATCGGCAACCCAAACTCGTGCCGCCCGTGGTCGTAGAGAGGAGCCTGGGTATATACATGAAAGGGATGCCGTAAAGCGGGTTCATAAGGCCGGTAAGAGTTACCCCGATAGAAGGTAGAAGATCAGACGCCTATCCTGGCTCCTTCTCTTCTCCTGCCTTGGGGTATGTGGATCTCCCCGTCGGAATCCGAGCTGTCGTCTGCGGCAACCCGGTCCAACATGCGCTCTATGTCGTCGTCCCGCAGTTTCGGTCGTGGCCGGGAAGGACCGCTGAGCCCTGCAGGAATTGATAGGGATGGCCTGGACACCGTGCCGTTTGTTTTCCGCCGAGGCGTGGTGCTGGCCTGCGGAGAGGCGTAGGACTCGTCGACCTCCATCTCGCTGACGTTGCTTGGAGTCTTTTCGAACCCGACGCGTTTGACTTGTTGCGTGTGGTGCGCCTGTGGGCGGCCGTTTGGTAAGGTCTTCCTTCCTTGGCTGTTAGATTCGGATATGGATCCCAGGCGTGAAGTAGGTAGCGCGGTTCGCATGCTACTTCGAGGTTGAGACGACTGCGAGTTCTGCGATGTCTGTGATGACGGGAACGCGTGTTTCAGGTTCGCCGAGTTCCCAGGGCTACTCATGAACATCAGGGTTTCCAACGCCTCCTGCTCGCGCATGTTTTGATGCGGCGAGAACAGGATCGGGTCGATGTTAGGAGTCCTCAAGTTAGGCTGACCAGGAGTACTTGTAAGAGAGCCAGTTTGAGCTGGCGTATGCGGCGAAGCGCGAATGGAGTGCGATAGATAGGCCGGTGTGTACCGGGTATTAGAATTGCGACGCGGGTTAGCCTGTTGACGGGGCTGTATAGAAGCTGGCGGAGCCAGTGTCTGGACGTGAGGGGCAGTAGAGCTTCGAGGTCTAGTATTGTTTTCTCTCCAAGAAGACTCGTACGTGCGAATCTGTGGGGACGCTCGTGTCGTGGGACTAGTAGTAGCACTCGTAATGCCTTGCATTCCACCGGTCGTCCTCATTCGAGGACTTGCAGACGCGCCGTGCCTGCAATGCAGAGTACAGGTGCTCGAAGTGGGCGAGCCCACCTGCGAGGCAAGCGATTCTACCTCGTCAATGGAGTGCGACTGCCAGCCATTGCTGACCTTGACCATAGCATAGGACAGCTTAGCTCGGAGCTCGGCGGACAACTGCGTCTCAGGTTAGCGATGTGAGACGCGTACATACTTTACAGTCGCGAATGGTCCATTGACCTACCTCCCCAATGCGGCTGCCAGTTGTAGAAGCAACGCTGGCGGCACTCGTATTTCTGGAATGACCCAGTCGAACAGGTGAGGTGTTAGAATTGCCTGTCGCATGTTTGACCACACCATCGGCCATCCTCTTCCTCGAGTTGCCCCCGTTCGGCGCGCCGTCGTCGTGCTCGGCCATCCTCTCCTGCGCCGCCGCCAGCTGCGACAATTGAAAGAGCTGGGAGTCTTGGCTTGGTGGGTTGGTGGTATTTGCATGGCCGGTACTCGCGCTGCTGTCGCTTCCTGGCGGCGTAAGGACGCGGTCGGACTCGGTTATGATCGTGGTCGCCTGAGAGTCGTTGCTTGAATCATTCGTCGGCTGGGGCTGGTTGCTAGCGACTGCGGAATGTTGCGACACAGGAACGACGTCCGTCGTCATGCTGGGTACATCAGGGTTATTGGCGGAATGCGACATGGTCAGCAACCTGGGGACGATGCAGCAAGCGACCGCGCGTCGTGAGTCAGACAAGAAGAGGTGATCGCGTGTTCAACGGAGCAGACTACATCTGTCTGCTCTTCTTCCGCCGCGATTGCCTATAGGTTTGCAGCAAAGCCAACGGCTGCTTGCTGGAGAGAGTCGGGTTGGGCGGGATACAAATTTCGGAACAAGCAATTGTCAATCAGTACAACACAATATAGTATAGATTGCTGGGACGGATATGCGTATGGGTGTGGATGGAGATATTCCGCGTCCTGCCCAAAGCGGGAAGGGGAATCTGGGCCCTCTTTGTGGAGTACGACGTGGAGTTGGTGACAGTTGACGCGTTACTTTATCACGCACCCATCCGCTTGCCATTTTTAACACCACCTAACATAAACGATTCCTCAACATTAGACCCTCGACATTAGACGGACCGCTTCAAGGCGAAGTACTACCTACCTACATAAAGGTCTCTAGTAAGCCTCTTGGCCCATGATCGATACGATACATACAAGCAAAACCTAGTTACCGTCTGTCCTACTCACGCCCATATACGCCAGCGTTGGCTACCTACATACATCGTTTATGTAAATAGATGGTGACGTAGGCTTGAATCCCTGCAATATTCCCCTGCTGTCGTGCATTAGCTAACCGTCTGAAATTTTCAACGAGGGGAATTGAGATGTGGCATCGCCCATCTGGGGCAGAACAACGCGTCTAACGCTCGAGAGCAACACGAAAAAGTAGGTATGGATTGTGATGGTGGATCGACCCAAACATTGGGAAGCCATGTGTGCGTCCGGTTGTGGCAGAAAGATGCAGAGAGGCCACAAATTCCGGATGCCTAAGAGTTTGAAGCGCGGCCGCTAGAGTTGACAGTTGGGACCAGTTTTCGGTACGCGGTCAAGTCGCGCCGCATTTCAGTGGGATTGACAACTCCCTGCTGGGGTTCAAATGCGCTAATGCGCTTCACTGGGCAGCACTGTACAGAACACACATCCAACTGAGCTGCGAGCCGCTTCCACATCCATATGTATTTGTACCTGTAACGGATGATTCTCTTTTGTTACCTGCGCTGACTCATGTCAGCATTTCCAAATCCACGCTTATACGGTAGATAGACGGTAGATAGACGGTAGATAGATCATCGAGCAAGGGGAATCGCGTTGGCAAGTAGTAAATGGCTTATGCATATAAACATGTGTAGATAGTCTAACGGGAGTCGTATCCAACCCCGCTGTTTCCATTGCAGAAATCCCCAGCGGTGGAGGCGGAAAGAAAGAAATAAATTGGTGAAAACCCCACCCCCGAAAAAAGTTGTGCGCAGTTTTCGACTTGGCCCGTCACCCGAGACAGAGCGCCGACACGAAGTCACGTGCAACCGCATTTTCTGCTTTTGCTGCAGCGTCAACCTCTCCCGCTTCTCTGACCCGCTACTCGGATTTCGAGATATCCAAACAGCCACCTCAATAAAACTCCATGTCCCTTCGCTCGCTCGGTAACTCGAATTTTTGAAATAACCCAACAGCGCTGTCCCATGCAATGGACTTAGACTCTAGGAAATGCATTGCCTATGAGAAGCGGAGGCAGGGGGCTTGAGTAGTCCCTTCCGAGCAAGCCAACCTCTGATCCCGAAACCGCACTGTTGTGTGGAGTCCCCATGCACACTCCTTCGCTGCTTCCCTTTGGGCCGGCCTCGTTCATTTCCGAGATTCTGGGACGTGGTACATACGAACGAAGCAGAATTCCCGCGTCTCGTATTCCCGCGCGAACCTCCCTGCGAACTCCCTCTGGCCGCCTCTGTCGACCCAGGCGCACAGTTTACATTTGACGAGTTCTTTGAACTGCTCATCTGGGCCCCACCCCCCTTCTGCCGAGCGCTCGCAATGTGACAGTGTTTGCTTTTGAGTGTATCTTGCGGTGCTGTCCTCTCTTGTGCGGTCGCTTGGTGGGAATAGTTCGTGAGTGGTATTTGATATTCTCCGCATCTTGGCCTTGATCTTCACTACGCAGAGGTCGACCTCCGCTTTCAGCCGGGTCAGGAAGGCATGGCGCTCCCGCAGCTCCTCCGGTTCTACCTCCTCGACCTCAAACTCGGAGTCATGGTCGGACTCGCTATCTTCCAAGAAGTTGGGGTGTTCGTAGTGCAGGTACGGCGCGGTGTTGGCTCGTCTTCGGCCCTTGACCAGACGCTTGACCAGACGCTTCTGGCGTCTGTCCTGTTGCTCAGGGATGCTCTCGGTTAGACGATATATGGATCTTCTACCCTTGCTCCGTCGTCCTGCGTCTTCACGCTGTCCTCTTTTCGGCATCCTCACCAACGGAGCGAACTCAAGGTTGGAGTCGGACGTGATGTGCTCCTCGGTCATGCTTGGCTCGTCTTCGCAACATCCTGCGCAGGACGGGGCAAGATGTTCTCTTCTCGGCATCCTGGCCAACGGAATAAACTCCGGATCGGAGTCGGGCGTTGTGTCCTCCTTAGTCATGACTAGTTCGTCGGCGCCCCTTTTCTCGCCAGCGCACCTGGAAATTCCAGCGTCGTGCTTTGCTATTGTGGGCCTCCTACCCTGAAAAATGTTGAGGTCGTAGACAGTGTCGAAGTCTCTGCTCTTCATCCACTCGGCCGCGGCACATTCAACATTGTTGGGCGAGCGCAATGGCATACGGCGGATGATTCTTCGCATAACCTGTTGCTCGTTGTCGTGCATAACAATGGTAGACTTGGATTGCAAGGTGCGTGTGATGTCACGTTTACTGAGTGGATTCCGTAGTGCATATTCAGGATGAGTACCCTGTTGATACAGACGGTATCACCAACGAGTACGATGATGTATAAGTGGAAAAGATGGATACAAATGGTTGCGAACCCCGCTGACCCTATCTATATATTGCCGGGTTGTATTGTGTTTGATTTCTCGGAGACCGCTCCAGAAAATTGGTTGGTCACTGGACTCCATTTTGAGTTCCCTCCCCCCTGGGGAAGTCCGAGCCTTAAAGTTTAAACCGGCATAGCGTTCGGCTCCGCGTCTTTAGGGAGTAAGGAGATCCCTAACGACGTACGAAACGAGAAAGGCGAAGTGGGTGTAGGAAGGAGCCTTGTTGTGCTCCGGTAATGACTGCAACAGAGCTCTTCTGCCTCCTAGACCAGGCGCTTCTCGAGCAGACTTGCATTGTCTTTATTTGGAATCTCCTTTCTCTGTAAGGGTCAAGAGGGCGTTTTAGGGTTATAATTTCGCTTTCGTGCCCTAGTCTAACCTGACGTTAAACCTAACAGAACCTCTGAAGAGGATTAAGGGCCTTGAGTTAATGTGCATGGCATCTGCATCTGGCAAGGAGGTTGCCAAAGCCCTGACACCGGTCTTATTCATTCTGAACTTCAGTAAGCCGTGGCGAAATGCTCATTAGCTCTTGGATTGGAAAGACTGCTCCCGGGGCTGATATACTTGTTGGTGGTATCAGGATGGTCTAGTGTGGTGAGCAGGGAAGCATCACTAATATGCATATCAAACATTTTAAGTTTGGAATACAGACATGAGCCGCATCAGATAATTACCAAAAAGCAGTAGCTAACATGAATACATTGTATGATCCTTTCTGTCTGTCTAGTTAGCTTGCATTCCCGATTTAATTGCAAAGGGTCTTTTGTATAAAACCAAGCTGTAGTTATAAAGTTCTCAGTTAATGTTTATCCGACATCCATCTACTTGCGATGGCCGCCCCCTACTTTTTGATACCGTCCGTTGTAAAAGTCCATGGACCAAGTTCACGCAGATTTTGTCTTGACCTGTGTTGGAGCTGCCTATATGCAGCGTACAGAATTCACTAAACTGAAAAAAATACAGATCAGATGCATCTTATATGACCCAGGCATGTCAACAACTATAGGATGATCATGAACTCAGGGTAGCTTCAATTGTACTTTACAAAATGTGCTATCAGTCTGGGGCTGAGAACAAGCGCTTTAAGGCTTCACATGGTGTTCCGCTTTATGTCATTTTACTAGCCACGTGACTAAGACGCAAAGAAAGTTGAAGAGGGATGCTGTCTATCCTATGTTAAGAATAATCCATGATATATGCTAGTGGTTGTGAGTCGATCTAGACTTTAGATTTACCCAGTTGGTCACTTTAAGGGACCCCTGACAAAGAGTGTTTGTGGTCTTCCCTTGGGAATTCACCGAGCGTGATATTGCCCGGAATACTATCTTAAGTGATAGAAACATAATGGTACCTTTTTTAATCTCCATCGACTCCCTTCGTTGCCTAGTGGTCTTCTATCTGCGATGGGAGTTGAGGCTATGCCTGTTACAGGAGCTAAACATCACCAGGTAACCCCTCCGCCACGTCGACATAACTTGCTCGGTGCCGAGGAAACATCGGCGCCGCGCGCACTGAGCGCGAAGAACTTCGTGGTAGGCGAGATTACATCAGCCCCAATAATTTATTATACGATACCTAGCCAACCTCCAACGAACCGGGCGTATGGTGTAGATCATCAGGGTACAGGACGCATTCAACCAAGGTAAGCAATTATCCAACCTCGAAGGGCGGCATTCAAGTTCACCAAAGCGTCTGGCTACGATGGTGAAAACTCTCTCCTTCGAAGACATACACTACACAGATTTCCCATTTTGATATGGATCCTGTTATGATAAAAAAAAGACCGAAGCTGGATATGCACTATCTCCCTATTTATATTGGCACTTTAAAGTACGCAGTTGCTAATATTCCATATAAGTCAAATCTTTAGTTTTTCCTTTTTACGACCCAGTTAGCGAGTTCTCGCCACCGACCGTAAAATAGATCGACTATGCTTCTTCCACTTCCACCACTTCCACTCCAACATGGCTAGAAAGCTGCTTATCAACTATATCCGAGAATGACCACACTTTAGGCGACCGCACCACGGCCATGAGCCCATATGAGCCAAATGTTTCTGGCCGCAAAGGGATCTGCAGCACCTTCTTCTCCTCGAATCTGAAATGCCTCTTGTAAAAGGGCAGACCCCTCGGAGATGCGTCGAGATAGACTTCCAACCCCTGTGCGTCGGCCTGTCTACAACCCCAGTCCACGAGCGTGAAGCCGAGGCCTTTCTGCTGATAATCCCGATCCACGCCCAGGAATTCAAGCACTACGAAATATTTGTCAGCTAGAGCCTCGAAGGAAAAATGTTTTCAAAGTCCAATGCTGACAGGGAAGACTCACTCCAATGCGGACGCCGTCCCATGATATCTGCTCTGTTCTTGGGCATGCCACCCCAGAGCGCCTCCGTCAACTCGGGGTCCCACTCGGGTGGGTAATCTGGCAGGGGTATATTCTGGGACCCATCGACCTGCGGCACATTCCACCGGGAAAAAGCTACCAGGCTGCCTCCGCGCGACAGATCCTCCACGACGAACGTCTTGAAGATGGTGGAGCCTGCCTTTATGCCCATGGTCCAGACATCGTTCCACCACTGGCGGGTGATGGCATCGTCGGGCGTCATGACCTCCCAGAACTTGTGCGAGGTGTTGAAGGCAGAATACCAGAGCCGCGTCAAGTTTTCGACGTCGTCTAGGGACGCCTCTCGCACGGCAAACCCAGGTGGCGAGTTGTGAGTTATGTCGAGCACGGGGATCATGATGGTGTTGGAATAAGAATAACTAGGGCTCCTGGCCCAAATTCAAGGTTTGGGATGAATATGAGGCAAAAGGTTCTACTTTGAGAGGCCTTTCCTCACGTTATGTTCGTTCAGAAGTATGAGATCTAAGAGTGTCCCGCTGTAGTGTGAGGCCTCAAATTTTTCGGCACCATTCAGATCTGACAAGAAGTCTATGCGTATTTATAAATGGGGCTATAGCACTGCGGTATCTATTCCGCCCGAGGAATATCCACACAACCTTTATAAGATCTCGGCTTTTAAGTGTCTGATGGGACGCTAGCAACGCGTTATGTTTTACCTACCTTCCGTTATGGACCAGCAGCCGTTGCCAGACGCGGACGGTGGGGACAAGACGAGGTTGCATCCCGACACGGATGTAATTACGTAACATGGCTTTTGACCCGACCGTATCTTGGTCCGTAGAAGCTCTTGGTTCATAATACCATAAGAGCTGAACTATTCGGGCCGAGATAGAGCTATATGGGCCTAGGCCTAGTTATATTCGATAAATCTGTTCAGCTGGAGTCGAATGTCAGCTTGGTTGTGTCACAACGGGGTTCGCCATCAACTAGGTAAATTATTCAAGTGTTTCGTATAGAAGGCCACGCAACTGTCCAACGTTTTCCCCGGCCGAGATATCCTTCTTGACACTCTGGTGGCTATATTCCGCCAACACCATGGTCAGGTCCTGTTTCACCGTGCCAATAACAACCCCCCCAGGAAAGGCTCTTCCACCAAAATTATGTCCTATTAGAACCGAAGTCTGCGCCAGCAGATAATGTTGGCTTTCCCCTAGGAAATCAGCTGATCTGCTAGGATATTGTCGACCCCTATCCTATCATACCAGGGCTCTTTCTGAACTACGGAGGCCAGAACAGGCAGAGAAACCGCCCACATAAATACGCCCGGATGGAGTGGTCAAGGCCTGTTGTCCTCCTGAACAATTTTGCGAAGGATGAGCGTACAGTTTCTAGTTATGTGTGTTCCTCGAGCTCTCCCTTGTCTCTAAATGGTAAGTTACTGATGACCGTCCTTCTTGAATTCGACTGACCTGTGCTGTAGAGAAGATCTTGCAACGCCTTAAGGGCGCAGTGGTTACCGTGGAACCTCATACTCCAACCTCGAGTCAGAGATCGAGAGCACAGATGCACTCACGGAGGCGAGTCTGACTTGCATTGAGCCCTCCGGCAAAACAATCCAGCAGACTTTCTATGAGTCGCAATCTCAGTGGATCGACGATCCTATCATAAGCCAGTGGCGTGACCCTAACCATCGGATTCACCAAGTTCTCTCCAAGGTCAATGACCTGTACCACACATGGAGCTCCGCGCAAACCGACCCCTTCAGCCCCTCTGCAAATGTGTTCTCCCTCCAAATCGGTGACCTCCTTGCTGATGTCGGCTTACCGTGGCACAACAATCAGATCAACATGCCTAACGAGATTGTCACGAGTTAGCCATTCCACTTCAAGTCATTCGAAATGGGGATTCTTCGCGCAAAGGGAGCCCGCGTTGGTGACCCCGACGCGTCGGGCTATGTGAGCAATGCCGGCGAGGCTAACTGTTATTGTATCCGAGCTCTGCAGCAGGAGCTAAGGGAGAAGCATCCCACTCGCAGGCCGATCTTGGTTTATGATCGTTTCGATACTAAGATACTGAAGTCCGTGGAAGCGTTCTTTGGGCTTGAATTGCACAAAATTAGCCTATCGAACGGCAGAGATGATCTCATCCACGACTTGAAGAATGTAACGGCCGACGGAACTCGTCCAATAATATTCACGGCGACATTGGGTAATGCCAATGGAGAGGACGATGACATGGAGATGATTTGCGAGATTTCTCATGCCTTACCCCTGTTCTTGCATGTGGATGCAACCCGGAGTTTCGACTACATCACGACTTTGCCCAAACGTGACAGGCGTCGACTTGGAATCCCAGAGTTCACCCTGGGGATGAAGACTCTTGATCAATCACTTCGCTCAAGGGACGGATCAATCATCGCTGGTACTATTGTCGCCGGCGGATTTAACTGCGATGCTTCTGCGCCCGCAGTTGCATTGAAACCCGCGTCTCTTGGAGTAAACCATGGAAGGGTGGCTTATACCCGGGCTTCTGATTCGACTCTCGCTGGCTCGCGAGACGCTGTTTCGATTCTATGGCTGGCTCTGCAAGAACTCCAACTTGGTGAAGCTGGGTATCGAGAGGTGTATCAACACTGCGCCAGAATGCGGACTGAGTTGCTTCGTAGATTCCGATCAAGCGGCGTGTCTACAAGTGCACCGCGCTACTCTTCTGATGTCATAATCAGGAATAGTTCCAGAGAACAGAAAGAGCTCCTTGTTAAGCTAGGTGGCAGCTTGACTGGGAAGGGCGAGATTGTCCTTACGGTCCAGCCCCAAGCAACGCTAGAAGATGTGGAATCCGTCATATCGATCATGTCACCGACAACCCAGCACTATAGCGCGATGAATCTAGAACAAGACCTGATGGGCTATCCGATTTCCGAGAACATAGTCAATGAGCTCCGCGCCACAGTCCAGTCATGGAAGATTGCTACCCGGTCCGCGGCCGGCTACCCTTTTCATATGGGCTCTCTCTCAGCCCTCGGTCCTGTCATCGGGCGATTTCTGGACCTTCAAATTCCAGACGACTGGGTGCAGGCCCGGGCCGGGGAGATACTGACAGCGCGTATGGAAATATTTGGGCTGCATACCGCTCGAGATCGGTCGAAGTTCCACGGAGCTTTCACCAATGGCAGCACGATGGGCAACCGTGTCGGGATCCACGTTGCTCTTAGGCACTTCCCCGATGCCTTCGTGTACTTCTCCTCCGAATCCCATTATAGCGTCATCAAGACTCTGCGGGACTGTGATGCGTTGACAAACCGCTGGGTTGACCGTGGTCCACGTTACTCTCAGATCCCAAGCGATGCAAGTGGCAGCATCCTGGTTGAAGCCCTAGTGCGACAAGCTCTTATGGACAAGATACAATGCCTTCGTCGGGGAGAAGGCTATCACATGATCCTGTTCGCAAACATTGGCACCACGTTCGTCGGCGCGCGGGACGATCTGGCTCGGATCCGCGCATCGCTGAACGCAGCCGGTATTGAAATATCGTACATCCACGTGGACGGGGCACTCGACTTTGGGTTCGACAACTGCGGCATCGCATTGGGCCCGCCGGGGTCGGCAGGGCCCGATGAGCTGCCTCGAGTCCAAGGCATAACGCTCAGCCACCATAAAGCGATGGGTAACATGGTTTCCGGCGAGGTCCTCTGCTACAGCCTAGGAGGTGAACTTGCATCGCTAGTATCTCCCATAGACCCTCGTGTTGTCTTCGAGACCTGGCTGTACAGCCAGATTTACACGTCTTCCGACGTTGGGACGATGCTCCAATATTGCCGCGCTAACGCCTCGCGCCTCGTGAGCGGATTGAAGAGACTCGGGGTCGCCACGAAGAGGAACGACCAGGAATTGATCGTTGTGCTGGAACGCCCGTCGGCGTGGATCATCGAGGAGTTCTCGCTGCGGCCCCAGGGCGACTGGGTGCACTTCATCACGATGCCGCATATCTCGCCAGAAACTGTCGACTTCTTTGTTGAGCGAATTGCGAGTGTAGAAAGGCAGTGCGAAATTGCCTTTAGCTACATCAAGCCGCTATTAAGCTCTGGTTTCATGCGGCCGGTCAAGCTACGTCGCGTTCAGTGTGGGAGTCCTCTCGGTGAAAAAGTAGCCAAGTTGGCGCAGTCATTGCAGCCCCTGAATTCTGCGTATGACGCGTGCCCTGACGCTACTGTAAACGCATGCATCCGAGGTGCACTGTCAGTTGCGGTGATCGACGAGGACGAGCAGTTACAAGCCGTATTCCTGGCAGAGTCGTTGCGAGACATGTCGATCCGTGTCGGCCCCATTCTGATGGCCTCGACTTATCGCGACTGTACTGGGGTCGCGATGGACATTGGTGCGCAGCTCATCGGGTTTATGGCTAGGCATATGCAAGCGAAGCTACGGACTGATGAGGCGAGCTACGCAATGCACCTGTTTTAGGGGGCACATAGCGGTCATGTGTTTGAAGTTTCTCGAGATAAGAGGACGTCCTCTACGTCGCACAGCGTGCCTAGAACAATGACGATGTTAAATTTAGTGGCGTTGTACGACAGAGGAGAAAGTCAATAGTGGGACCTAAGTTAAGGTGGCTTACACCTCACAATTCCTATTACGTCAAGATCTCATGTGGAGTGTTCTGCATGGCCTATGACTGCGGTACATTTTACATTGGAATACACCCCCTTTCTCCGCTAGAGCAATACGGTAATATGGAAAAGATAGGACTTAAACCTTTTCGACATCGACATCGTTGTGAGTCTGGCTTCCAGGGGGGTTCCTCCCTCAGAGTACTAGGTATCCGGCAGACGTCGACACGCTAGCATGTCAGACGCTAAATCTACTGTACGTAGCAGAGTCCAGCCGTTGATCTCGGCAAGACAACCATCAGGGGTACTTCAGCCGCAGTTGAGGGCATCAGCTTGCAAAACTTATGCCACCACAAGCCGAACATCACGTCCGTCTTTTCATGCTTTGAATCCCATTCAAGGATATTATCAATTTGTAAGTATGGCGTCGTACTCTTACGAACCTCTCCCGCCAATCGCGGAACAAGGTCAAACACCGCCCTTCACTCGACTGATGTGTCTAAATCCGGAGTCTGGCGAACAGCCGCTTGAGTGCACATTGAGCATAATTAATCCTACAAACAGCCCGCTACGTTATGAAGCACTATCATACGCCTGAGGGAGAGAAAGGGCAGAGAATCCAATAAGATGTCACGGTGGCACAACCACAATCACGGCAAATCTGGAGCGGGCGTTGCGAGACCTCCGCCTACCAAACCTCATCAGACTTCTCTGGGTTGATGCTATTTGCATCAACCAGCAAGACGTGGACGAGCGTGCACGCCAAGTAGCCTACATGCAGCAGGTGTACCAGTACGCCGGTAAGGTGGTTGTCTACTTAGGGCCCAGTGATGCGGGGAGGAAGCGTGCATTCGCTCGCGCGCGCGAGCTGTGCGATTTTCGAGCGATGCTGCTCAAGCCTTTACCGGAGAGCGCACGTAGGCTACTTTCCCTTCCCAGACATCTACTCGAATCGATGAAATGATGCTGGACGCGTTAAATGCCGACCCGCAGCCCAAGGATGACTTGACCGATCCCTTCAAAAGCACGTATTTCGAGAGAGTGTGGTGTATCCAAGAGGTGGCCGCGTCCAAGGAGTGCATTGCCAAGAGCGGTGCTGCCGAGATAAACTTCTACGACCTCCTTACTGTGGCCTCTCTGATCGAACCGCTCGAAATTGAAAGCGGCCAAGTTAGGCCTAGGGCGTTAAAGCTGTGGCTCATGGTACATCATCAGAGAAACCGTGAACATCGTCCAGACAGGTACAGGTCCAAGGTTCGATAGGCGGCATCTTGCTGGTGCTGATGCACATACGAAATTTCAAGTCTACCGACCCTAGGGATCGCCTTTTTGGAATCCTAGGTATCACAGATGAAGGACTCGAGCCCGTCCTCGCGAACATGGACGTACTCATCACAGGGCCTACTCTGCGCGCCTTTCATACCACCATGCAGAAAGCCTTCGTCTGGTTGGGAAAAAAGATCAGCACTCTTGGTCCTAACACGGAAATATCGCGACGAAATCCTGCTATAACCCCCAACTACACGAAATCAGCCATGGAGGTGTACCGTGACTTCACAAGGTTCATGGTACGAAAAAGCCCCAGGGTTTTAGATGTGCTGTCTCACGTACAGCACACTAGCGATCCCATCCCGGGTTCGCATCCCTCGTGGGTGCCGAAGTTCAACGAACCTCAGTCTTGTAATCTTATCCCACCGCGGCTTTTTATACCCGGTATCCCTCGGACTGTCCACTATCCCTACTTCGCTGTTCTTCACGACTGTCCCCTTCGTGGCATGCCCCTGGAACCGAATGCTCTACAGGTAGATGGCTTCAGGTTGGACGGGGTTGAAGCAGTGTCCGACTCGATTGGTACAGACCTTGAAGAGCTTCAAGAGCCCCTACCCCTGGATCAAATATGGAGTCAACTCTTTGCCTTTCCCTTGTTTCCTCGTCCAAGGCTGAAATACCTTGGAGGACACGAACGGCTGGAATGCGGCATTCTTCGTCACCCTTTGTGCCGGCGGGAGCGGACTATTACAGACAATGCCGCATATAGTTGAATATTTGGAGAATGACAGGCTGAAGGTTGTCGAGGTCTTGGCTGAAAACGCAAAACACCAAGCCCTCCCTTATCTAACAATGCTATATGGATGCACAGCATCCATATATGAGGATCTCATGCCCCGTCCTGGCTCCAGCGTGGTGAATACGGAGCCGACTCCCGTTTATTATCACATGACTATCACAAATGCGGTGGTAAACAGAAGGCTGTACCGTACCCGCTCAGGCTATCTTGGAATCGGGCCGAAGTTTATGAAGCAGGGCGGCCAACCAGTCGTTCTATACGGTGGTCATACGCCCTTTATTCTGCGTCAGATCGGACGGGACTGGATCTTTGTGGGAGATACTTATGTCCACTACTGGGACCTGATGACAAGACAACTGGTTGATCGCGTCAGACGAGACCGTACGAATATCCCCGTAGAAACTTTCCGATTGGTATGAGGCACGTTGAGGATTTTTCTACTATATGGCAAGGAGCGACAAGTGTTTGCTCTGTGTTTTGACCTCGGTAGACCTTTCTCTACTCTCTGGTTAGATATCGCGCCGAAGTCTACTTAGCGGAAATGAGACTTATCACAGGTATACACAGGTAATAAGTCAGGGTCGAAGGATCGTGTGTTGTTGTGTGCTGCCTGTCTACTCTACCCGTTTCGATTGACATCTTTGTCCTAGCCGAATTTATCCCCCTAGCAGAACGATACCAGTCATTAGAGGAAGAAGAATATCACGGAGAAGGAAATTTCCAGTAGTGCCACCACTTCATTTCTAAGACCTACTCGATCTCTGTTCCGGTTTCCCTCAGAAGCTAGATCGCCCGCCTGCGAAATGGGTAGCCTGGACCATTTTGGTGATTTTCGGGATTTGGAACCTCGGCTTATTGTCGTCTTCGGAAGTGCCAACTTCACCGTAGTCCTCTTCTACGCCGGAAATCCCGTTGTTATCCATCTCCTTGAGCAAAGTGTGAATCTGCTGCCGGATAACCTTCACTAGAACGTTATCCTGCAAGTTCTCAGGAAGCTCGACTTGAGCGACAGCCTCGCGCCTGATACGAGCCGCTTCCAGTTTCCTCTTCAGCCCTTCGGCCGTCTTTGATGGTTTCCCGTTTTTCGTCGTCTGGACTTGACTCTCACTGTTCTCGTCTTCTTCAGTCCCTGCCTTCTCGGTTTTATCGGCGTCGGTCTCAGTCGCAACACTTGGCACAACCACAACGCTCTCTGGTGTGGCGGCTTCGGTGACAGGTTCGTCGCCCTTGCCTCCTCTCGCGATCGTGAGGAGCGTAACCACGAAGAGCTCCTTGAGATATGCGAAGCTAAAGCCGCCCGTAATGGTGGCGATGAAATCACACGCACTCTCGGGGAAATCCACGCGAGGGCTCTTATTGAGCTTCGTCTTCCAGTAGCGGGCATAGGCGGCCCGCTCGGCATGGGCCGGAAGCCTGTAGTAATACTTGCGGTCGAAGCGACTTGGACGGTCACGGATGGCTGGGTCCAGCTTGTCGAGGTGGTTGGTGGATCCGATCATCAGGATGCCGTCGTTCGATTCCAGGCCGTCGACCTCGTTGAGGAAGTAGCTGCGCGTCTTTTCGGTCACGAGAGAATCCAGGTCCTCGAATATCAGGAGACAGGGCGCCATCTTCCTGGCGCGGCCGAAGACCTGTTTCACGGCGTACTGCGGTCCGGCGCATAGGTCCTCGAAGCTCTTGACGTAGAGGCTGGGGATCGAGTCGTCCCGCTTGCGCAGCCTTGACATGAGCGCCTTGATGCTGACCGTCTTTCCGTTGCCCGGAAGGCCGTGGAGGATGACACCTCTCTTCCACGGGACCTGAAACTCCTTGTATAGCTCCTCCGAGTCAAAAAAACCCTCCACGTCCTCGATGAGGCCGTCTTTCATTGCCGGTTCCAGCACGACGTCGTCCCAGCTGGAGGACTCCGTGCTTTTCCAGAGCTCCCTGCTCTTGAACCATCGTGCGGAGTCGAACACGTAAACTTCGTCATGGAGTTCGTTGGTCCATATGCCAACAGCCTGCAGCAACGCTTCCGCGGCGGGTGTGAGGTTGTTCGGTGTAAGTTCCTGACTTCGGGGGGAAAGGAGGAAGTAGTATTCCTGCGGGAGTCTGTAAGGACCAATAGGTCTAACTACGTAGTATAGGAACTCGGTGCCCCTCCAAGTGTACTTATACCTGGCGAACCAGGTTTTGCTGTCGAAGTTGCCGGGGCTCGTCTTGCGTTCTTGACGGAAGGGGTTGATGACAAAGCTCATTTCAGCTGCATAGCTTTCGTCCTTGTTCTCCAGCTCGCAGGTCGCGAACTTATGGGCCGCAAAGCCCTGGAGATCACACTCGGATCCGTTTATCTGGGTGACATAGTAGTCAGGGTAGCGCTGCTTCAAGCTGCGACAGAGTACGAGCTCTGTAGACCTGACGTTCTGGGAGCAATGTCTTTCAAAGTCAGACGAAAAGTCGCCTGCCGCGGCTGAGCCGGTTTCATTCGCCATGCTGGTAACCATGATGGAGGAAGGGGGTCAAATGGTAGATAATTGAAGTTCAAGTCAGATTCCGGGGTTGTGCTTGAGGATAGTTTGAATAGACTTTCCTCGAGAGAATGAATTCCTGCGGTATTTATATTTTCCCAAACTCGCAGTTACGGTACGAAGTAACCCTTGGACGCCTTGCCGGTTAGGCAGAACAGGCAAGGCATAACAGGCAAGGCATAACAGGCAAGGCATAACAGGCACGACAGGCAACCATGGCCAGACAGAAGGAGAAGATGATGAGGTGAGATTGTACATCACACACACACACACAGATTGTAAACCCATAGCAGCGCGCGCACCAGGAGGATGAATGTCCTAAGCCCTCTCGGACACCGTACCCATGCGGCCAATACCGTTTTAGGGAACGCTGATCCTATATGCAACAATTGCCCTAGATGCAGCGTACATAACCTGCAGGGCTCAATCTAACCAATCTGCAATGGGCCCCACTGCCCCCCGCGTCGCCAGACGGAATGCACACGGAATCCGTTGCAGTAGCCTGCATTAACCTGCATAGCCCGCACTAGCTTTGAATTAATTTCGAGAGATACACGTGTAATATGGTAATCGATCTGCTGTGGACTCTGTAGAATACGATTGGCTTGCACCAACAGGTTGGCATGCACCACTGGGGCTGCGATGCACTACTAGGGTAAGGGATGTTCGGGTTTCTCTATGTAGGTAATGCCAAATGGTATAGATGTCTTGGATTTCGCCAAACTCAAGCCTTAGCCAAGAGGGAAGTTTCTAGTTCCCAGTTCATCTCGAGTTGAATGATTATGCAGTTGTTGGTTAGCGGAACGCATTTCCTGGTAAGTGTGCACCTTATACAAGTACAGGAGTCATCGGGGATTGCCTCCTTCGAACAGCCATTGGCCATCCTAACAGGTTCTCCCTGCACGCTAAGTCTCTCTGATAGCAGACCCGCATGTGCATCACACTCCTATGTAACACACTTTTCCACTGTTAACGGCAGCGCAAGCTGGCGTCTGGTATGCTCTAGCGTAATGAGCCGTCGTCCCTTGGGTGGTAATGCCCGACACTTCCATATTCGGTTGTCTAGCTATCCACAGCCGGGCTCGTCCGCGGCAGATCTGGTCGCTTCACGAGCAAGCGAACTACCCCCATACGTGCCGCCATCGAGGATGATCGCCTCATTATTGTCGAGGTCATCTTGGACCCTTCTCCACCGCGTAGCCTTATCCCTGCGACCCTCTGGTGCTGTTCCCTTGCCCTTTGCATCATAGACCGGCTTGATGAGCCCACCTAGCAGCGGATTTTTACTGTAGGTACCAGTGCCGCTACCTCGATTCCCGCTAGACTCCCCAAGGACTTCCGTAGCCACCGCCCCATCTTCCTCTGGGGTCTTAGGCCGTTCAATAGCGGCCATCTTCCGCACTACCTTTCCGCCGACCAGGTCGATGCTGAGTACCTGTTGCCGCTTCTCGTAGTCTGGTTTGGTGTTCCACTCCATCTCCCTCAATAGCTTCTGCTGCCGCCTAAGCTCCCGCGCGCGCTCCTCAGGGCTAGCCCAGATGTTACCGCCAGTGCCGGCCATCGCGCCGCTGACATCGAAGTCAGACGCCTCGTCTCTGACTGTCGTCCTCTGGGCATTCTGAGCCTGGAATCCGAGCAGCCGATCCCGCTGCGCGCGCGCTTTTGCCTCCGCTTCGCTGATGTCCTGCGTGCTCTCCCGCGGCTTTGAGAAGGGCGCGGGCTTCTTGGACACCTCCGGACGCCTGTGGGCTTCCCTGTCTGCTGCCATCTTCTCTCGCCCTCGTTCCGCCTTCAGTTCCCGGATCATCGACTGCACATCGGAAGAGCTCAATAGTGACATGCCGCAGAACGTGCACGGCCCCAGTCCCTCTTTGACACATACCACTTTGCCGCAATTCAGGCAGTTTGGTGCCGCTGCAAGAAGGGGATGTCGACCCGCGACGCAGTTGCATCGTCTAGAGGCGACGTCGCCTACCTTTGTCGGATTTGTCGTCATCTCTAGCGCACGAATAGCCGCATCCAAATCAGATAGTACCGTAGATGCGCCGTGCATGGCTGTTCCACCGGTGATGTTGATCTTGGTTTTGGGGCCCGGAGTTGAGGAACGGGACCCCGGAGTCGACTTGGACTTGGAGTTTGGCATGTCGGAGATCAGGTGACCCTGAGCGGATGGAGGCGGCCTTGGCGGAGGTGGGGTGGCAGACTTTAACGGTGGCTGATTGAACGGCGAAGCATGCCCACTTGACGTCGCTGTCGAGCTTGGTCGCCCGGACATATAGTCATTCTCAAGACTCTTCTTGTTGTACACCGCGCCGGGCGCCGGTCCTAGGTTGGCGACTTGGCGCGCAGGAGGCGTGTGGATCTGTGCCTTTTTCTTCTTTGGCTGTCTGGTGGACTTCGGCACGCCATCGATATCTGATACATGGCTGCTTCCAGGTTGTGACGCGGAGTCATTGGGGTCTTTTCTCTTGGAGTTAAAAGACGCTATGAAATCGACAGCCCCGGCTGAGTCGCCGAGCAGGTTGCTGAAGTGGTTGGCGGCTTCTGATTTGGATAAAGTAGATGCGTAGTCCAGTATCTGCTTCAACTCTTCATCAGGTAGAGGCAACAGCCTTGAAAGTTGCTGTACAGACATTTCTTCTTGATTAACAGCCAGTATCCTGAAGCTTGTTTGGAGTTTCGGAGAATATTCATCGAGCTGGCAGTCGAAGAGTCAAAGAGTCAAAAGCATATGCTGGCAATGTGGGGGCAGGGGTCAGTTTGACCAGACCATCAGCCACAAATGCCCCCTCCAATCAGCCACATTTTGATTTCTGACTCGTATTTACCAGAATTCGGTCTGAGTCAATTACGTTATTGATGCATACCATCGCCATGATTACCGTCTCTCCTGCAGAAGATCTGCACCTCGTCCACGTCCATGTTCAAGTATATCGACTTTGCCACAAAGGCTAATGGCGAAAACGACACCAACCTATGCCCCTTTCCACAGACCAGGTCAAGTCCTCCTTGTTGAACTAGTACCATCTCCGTCTAGCATACAGACGTAGGAAGCGAGCTCGTGACGATTCTATTGATTTTGCTTTTTCGATCCTCTTCGCCTACATCAGCTTTTCGAATTTGTTTCGGCCTCTCCTTATCATTGCGCATGTCACCATGCTCATATATCGTGCTAGGGATCAAATCGCGGTTTGCCCGCTGGTATCCTTCGCGATTGACCTGCAGGCTCTCGCGTAGGAAGCACTCGATATCAAGGCACATACGTCCAGCGGAACACCCTGAAAACCGCTACCCTACAACGTGGTAAGCGGGGCTAGATCAGTCGACACTAAACTTGCTTAACCAATCTAGCAGGTTACGGGACTTGTGCGAAATGTCTTGTTCTAATAAGCACGCAGAGGGAGGCGTTGTGCAAGCTCGCAGCATCAGCCGGTCAGAAAGTCTACTACTGCTCACCGGTTTGGATGTCGCCGCATCCGAATCTGCTGTGTAACTGCCTAACAGGAAGATCACTTTTTGTCTTGGTTGACTCCAATGCGATTGGCTTTATCGCCGGGATTGGAGCATGTTTTGTCATACTCGGACAGATGTCAAGTTATCATTGATAGTTTTGCGCTCCCATACAGTAGCTCTAGGGCGTCATCCATGTTCGCCGGCTGGTAAAGTCCCAGGCTACAGTAGGGTATTGAACGTGTCTCACTGCATCTGCTAGGCATATCGAGCATCCTCCATCCCTCACGCAAGGAAATGCAGGCAGAACCACCAGGCGGATTACAGAAAGGGGGTGTGACGTCCCGAAGCGCTGACATGAACATGTTCGTCTAGGCCACCTGACCGTATAGGTCTCATTAATGCCTATAGTCGGAGACGCCGGAGAGGTTCCAGCACGTGCAGCCCGGAGCTGATGTCCGTTGCACAATATTCCAGCATCCCGAATCCCTGATTTGTGGATGCCCGGTTCCCCGTCGAACGGTATCCACACAGCCGGTGACGAATACGAAGCTCAGTCCAACAATACAATTCTCTCCCGACAAACTAGATTAGTTACAGACTGCTTGCACAGGGTAGAGACAATGTCCGCCTGCTGGCATTCTCAAGCCGAGACATTCCGACTGAGAAGTTCCTCTGGTAGCCTTACGGGGTGCCACCTTCCTACGCTTTTCAGCCCCGGCAACGATATCATTCTTCCGGGTTGACCACTTTCGCCGCTCTGTCCTTTTTGCGATGCTTTGGATGATGCAAAGTTGATACATATACCCTCAATAAATACTCTCAAGCTCATCGAGTTGACTCTGACCTGTTGAAGTGACATTACATTCTTCCTGGCCGGGTTGGGGTTGGCTTCCCTTGGCGGTCTCATGATAGCATCGCTCTTGGGCCCCGCAGGTCTCGCAAAGTTCCGGTCTAGCCCATTGTGAGCCGCTTTTTGACCCAGGATTACCACGCATCAAGGCATGATGTTGTAATGCGGTGTGACATTGCGCAAACACGCGGAGACGGTCACACAGCAAAGAGTTTATGTTTACATGTGCGAAAGTGGTTCTCATGGAATTATTGGCAAGATTTACTGCTCATCTGCATACCTAGGTCGGCCTGTTAAATAGTGGACGTTCAAGCAAGTCGCGAGCCGCAAGACGAGCATAGGAGACGACTTGCATTGCCCCTGCATGTGCGGGGAACTTGGCTTCTTAGCGCCTACTGTACCAAAAGCCCCCAACGTCTAGCAATGCGATCGTCACGAAGTGAGTACCATGCAACTGCGCGAAACGACATCAACCCGACACTCGTGAACAATCGTGGACGGGCTACCTGCCTATATAGCTAACTTCTGCTTTGAGGTGTATTGGGCGCACGGCCGACGATAGGAACAGCCTATAATATAAGTAGATTGGCGAACAACCTGGTTCTGGACTACTGTGATCATGGACGTTACACATATGCAGGTGGTGGCCGCTCCATTAGCAATGGACGGGGGTCTCTATTTCAGGACACTGGGCAGTCGACTACAAGTACAGGCATCGTGGGGGGTCAGGAACATAAAGGGAAACATCTCCCCCGACCATCACCATTGCGATGGAAGCTGCGAGATAGTCGACCCTCTACTGCCGACTACGCGTTCCTAACGATGGCGTCTGTTATTTCGATATTCGGGATACTTTGGTTATTCCTCCCCTCGGTCTTTACCCAGCCAGCTCTATATCCGGGAGGATCGGCAGTCCAAGCGACATCGTTCTTGGATCGTGAGGCACACGTCGCCGGCTTCTTTGGTCAGACGTTCCTGATAGACAACATTCCATTCATTGACATCCCAGCCCAGCTCATCCAAGATGTTTACTACTATAGGTGGACGTCAATTCAGCGCAATCTACGCTACGTCATGGCTGGCGCCGGCTGGATGTGTACGGAGTTTGTGCAGCCCGTCGGGTACGCGAAGGCGTTTGGCACTATTGATGCCGCTGCGGGGCACCATGTCGATGAGACCAGATGGCTTCGCAGCACGCACTACGCGGATGACTACATAGAGCTGTACACCCGTGGCCCTGCCGACTCGGTTCAGTATACCCAATGGATTCTCGACGCCATGAACCGTCGCTCGATGGTAACCGGAAACGTGGAATTCCTCTCGGCGCAGCTCGATGATATGAAACGGATGTGGCATGAGTGGGATTTCGTCTTCGATAAGAATGCAGGTTTGTATTACTACAAGCCAGTGTGGGATGCTCAGGAACGTTCACTGCCATGCTTCATTGCTGATCCGAACGGTACTGACCCGGTCCTGCAAAACGATGGCCCAGACACATTCCGGCCAAGCCACAATGCATACATGATAGCAAATGCGAGAGCGATCTCCCGAACTGCTGACCTTGCTGGCGACAAGTCTACCGAAGCCGAGTTCGATAAGTTGGCTAATGCCCTCGAAGCTGCTATGTTTAAACATCTGTGGTCCCCGGAGCAGAAGTTCTTTATGGACATTATTCGCCCTGACAATCCTGACCTCACAAGACTCACTGGGAGGGAGCAAGTAGGTCTCTTCCCATACCGGTTTGGTATCGGTCTAGAGGAGTCCTATGCACAGCCGGCCGTGGACGCTATGTTTGACTCGCAAGGATTTATGGCACCCTATGGCCCGACGACTCTGGAAATTCGAGATCCGTGGTTCATGGGGGAGAAGCCCGACGGTTACTGTAAGTCAAAGATTGAAGTTCCTGTTACGTGCCACCTTGCCAAGCAAGTCCAAACTGACGTAACACGGCTGATGCTAGCATAGGCTGCTATTGGAACGGTATGTCATGGCCATACTCGACCAGTCACACTCTCAAGTCGCTTGCTGCGATATACCGTGCTGGTAATACGAACGCCACGGCCCAACAATATTACCAATACCTACGGACTTACGCGAAAACGCAACAGCACGAAGGTCGACCCTTTGTGGCCGAGTCCCATTATCCATTCGTAGATGACTGGAGCGCAAACACCGCCAACCACTCCGAGCATTACGACCATTCTACCAACAATGACGATGTTATCACCGGCTTGCTGGGCATCCTGCCTCAGCCCGACGACAGTCTCATAGTATCGCCGATTGTGCCAGACGGGTGGACATACTTCGCAGTGGAGAACTTGCCATATCATGGCCACCTCGTCACAGCCATCTATGATAAGGACGGCTCCCGCTATGACCAGGGTAGCGGCCTGACTGTCTTCGTAGACGGAGAAAATGTCCTCAACACCGAAGAGAAGTACGCCAAGGTGGCTATTCCTTCGGCAATTCTACCAAATCCATATCCCCTAGTGAATATTGCGGCAAACCCTTCAGGGCCTGGCAATCAGTATCCCAAGGCCGATGCAACATATACCCACGCAGCTGACTTCCACTACAAAGCCATCGATGGTGTGGTCTACTATGACGACGTCCCGGACAACAGATGGAGCAACATCGGATCACCCAACATGAACGACACACTTACTGTCACATTCGCGCGCCCCAGGAGGATATCATCCGTGACTCTAGCCCTGCTATCCAACGTGGGCCGCGGCGGGTCCGTTGAGCTGCCCGAGAAGATCGAGGTTTACGGCTCCGACGGCTTGCTCGCGACAGTCGACAACAGCACCGAGCTTCTCGCCAACGACCGCAACGAGATTACCTTCAGCGAGACCGAAACGGACTTCGTGGCCGTGAACCTGCACCGCAAGGCCCGCGACGTCTACGTCGGCGTCTGCGAACTCGAGGTCTGGGCCACTCCCAACATGGGCCCCACATACTACGCCGCCGACGCCTACCTCACCGGCGCCTCGACCCGCGTGGTCCTCGACTCCTCCTCTTCGTCGGGGGCCGTCGTCGCCGTCGGCCCCGGCAGCGGCGCCGTCTCCTTCCCTGGCGTCGTCTCCTCCGACCACGGCAGGTCCGCAATCCTGACCGTCGGCTACCGCAACGGCGGCGGCGGCGCTGCCGAGCTCGTCGTCGAGGTCAACCACGTCCCGCGCGCCAACGTCAGCCTCGCGCCAACGGGGAGCCGGTACGGCACAGCCACGGTGGCTGTCGCGCTCGCCAAGGGCAAGAATTGGGTTGTTCTCCGGGGGGAGGATGCGAAGGACGGCGACGCTGAGATCAGGATCGAGTATGTGAAGGTGCCCGCGTGATTTGGTGTCGTGTGTGGACAGGCTGGCAGGCGGACTTATGGCGTTTTGGGGATCTGAAAATAGCATTAAGTGGGGTGATGCAATTCGTAAGTACTTTAGACCGTGCTGCGTCCGCTCTTGGATATATGCCGGAGAACCAACCAGGCCGCTCCGGGTATTTATTATTTAATGCTGATCCTTGCGCTACCTTTTGCCAATACTTCTGCGTCCCGTGATTACTCTTACAACCGACTACAACCCCTTGAGACGGGGCCGAAATAGGCTTGCATCACGGCCCGGAACCAGTCCATTACCTTTGACCTCCAGGGCTGACCATTCTCCAAGTGAGCAACAGTCCTGTTTTATATCATGCGAATAAAAAAAGATGACCTACTTTTCTCAGCGACGACGAATACTTACTATAATGCTACGTGTGTGGGTAAGGGTATATGGTGCGCTATCACTAACAAGATATATAAACAAAAGAACTGGAGAACGATAACAAGGAGACGGTGCTTAAATATTACACGCAATGGGCTGCCATGGTGTTTGATGAAGAGAGGGGTGATACCAGGATGATGCATCGGATGCGAATGGCAGGTGGGGAGTGGACCGAAAAGGGGGAAGTAAAGGCGCTTGCGTGTTACGATATCAACCCATCGCGCGCTATCCTCATGGTTACCAGCAGGCTTCCGCTTATGTTTCGCTTCGTAGTACTCTTATTCCTATCCTTGGTTGACACTGTAGACTTTGTTACCAATACGGTCCTATTGGGAAAGCGCTGGGATCTTGTTTGCATTTCTCGCAACAGGAATAACACGATCAATCAATCGACCTGGGCTAGGTAGATTAAATGTCTAACCAGGCTTGGAATCATTACAGTTTATGATAGGAAGGAATGGCCTAATGAAAGCAGCTTTTGTAGGCCCTTATGAAGTAAGGGGATAATCTTAAAGCCGATGAGAGAAAAGCCGACACCTGGAGAGTTGGGCACACGAAGTATCGTATACGTGGTGTGGCGTAGGACTTAGCCACAAGTGGCGAGACAAGTAGCCTGTTGCTTACCTAACGAAGGCCTAGATAACACTTGAATCTGGCTGATAGGGGCGTACATAGGTACGTACCTCGGAATGTACACTGAAGGCCAGTTTATGATTCGTAACTTCTGCATGACATTATTTCAACTTTCCCACTTCACGGTTGGATGAGCGCCGTAACGATCTGTCCTTTCATCACACGATGACGCTCGTGGACAACGCCCAGATCAAGAGCGCCGAGCTCTTGTCGCCGTTGCCGCTATATCTTCACGCATACCTATTTCCTTTCGCCATAATATGGCCCATCTTTGCACGAATCTTTTATACTCCCGAGCTGTATGAAAAGCATATCGGATCTTCGGAATGGACCTTCGTTTGGTGCGGATCCATCATCACCATTCAGAGCCTGTTCTGGCTTAGCACCCACTGGAGCGTCGACCTCAGGGCACGATTCACTGCTACCAAAGCGAAGAGGGTCGAAGAAGCCCAGTTGATCAAAGTCATACCCATCGCAAATGCCGGCACCGGTGACATCTGCGAACTCAACCGCATCAAGGTAAGACGCTTACCCTCTGCCTCCCGGGGCTGCATAGATCATAGGTAAGCTAACCAATGCTTTCTATGGTGAAGGTTGGCGACAAGACGAACGTGTCGTTCCTGTTCCAGAAGCGCCGTTTCCTCTACGACCCCGTGAAGGCCTCCTTTGCCCCCTTGAGTTACGAGATTGATGAGGAACCCAAGCCGAAAATTGAGAAGTTCCAGAAGTCCAAGGGCCTTACCACGCAGACGGAAATCGCGAGGCTCGAAGAGTACTACGGTGCCAACACCTTCGACATCCCGGTCCCCACCTTTACCGAACTCTTCAAGGAGCATGCCGTCGCCCCTTTCTTCGTCTTTCAGATCTTCTGTGTTGGCCTGTGGATGTTGGATGAGTACTGGTACTACTCCCTATTCACCCTTTTTATGCTCGTTGCCTTCGAAAGCACTGTGGTCTGGCAGCGACAGCGCACCTTGAACGAGTTCCGCGGCATGAGCATCAAGCCCTACGACGTGTGGGTCCACCGATTGGGCAAGTGGACCAGGATACAGAGCGACAAGCTTCTTCCCGGCGACCTCGTATCTGTAGGACGTACGAAGGAGGATAGTGGTGTCGCCTGCGATATGCTCCTGGTTGAGGGTACTGCCATTGTCAACGAGGCTATGCTTTCTGGCGAGAGTACTCCGTTGCTGAAAGACTCTATCCGATTACGACCGGGCGACGTGCGCCTTGATTCCGAAGGTCTCGACAAGAACGCCTTCCTCTGGGGCGGAACCAAGGTGCTCCAGGTTACTCATGGTAATCCCGACGAAGAGAAGCCGAAGCTTGCTTCTGGCGTCCCCGCACCCCCCGATAACGGCGCCATGGCTATCGTCATAAAGACCGGTTTCGAGACCTCACAGGGTAGTCTGGTACGAACTATGATTTACTCGACAGAACGAGTCTCGGCGAACAACGCCGAAGCCCTGTTCTTCATCCTGTTCCTGCTCATTTTCGCATTGGCCGCCTCTTGGTACGTTTGGGACGAGGGTGTCAAGAAAGACCGGAAGAGATCCAAGCTTCTTTTGGACTGCGTCCTGATCGTCACGAGTGTCGTGCCCCCGGAGCTGCCTATGGAGCTTAGTCTAGCTGTCAATACCAGTCTTGCGGCCTTGGCCAAGTTGGCCATTTTCTGCACCGAGCCTTTCCGCATCCCGTTTGCTGGCCGCATCGACGTCGCCTGTTTCGACAAAACAGGTACGTTGACAGGCGAGGACCTTGTCGTTGAAGGCATTGCTGGACTTGGTCTCGGTCATTCCGGCACTGATACGCCAAAGGACACCAATGGCGCTCACAGCCGTATGACCCCTGTCCTGGAAGCTGGTATGGAGACGACCCTTGTCTTGGCGACGGCTCACGCTCTGGTCAAACTTGATGAAGGCGATGTCGTTGGTGACCCTATGGAGAAAGCGACCCTGACTGCCCTGGGTTGGACTCTCGGCAAGAACGACACCCTGTCAGCTAAGCCCTCGGTGGCAGCCGCTGGTGGAACTGCTGGCACTGTTCAGGTCAAGCGACGGTTCCAATTCTCGTCAGCCTTGAAACGCCAGAGCTCCGTCGCGAATGTGAATGCTGTGAACCCGAAAACCGGCGACAAGATGCGTGGTACGTTCGTCGGTGTGAAGGGTGCACCTGAAACCATCATGAACATGCTCGTCTCGATTCCCCAAGACTACGAAGAAACCTACAAGTACTTTACGCGACGGGGATCACGTGTGCTCGCCTTGGCCTATAAGCAACTCACCACCGACAACGAACTGGGGTCCGGCAAGATCAACGATTTGAAGCGCGAGAAAGTGGAGGCTGATCTGACTTTCGCTGGCTTCTTGGTTCTTCAATGCCCTCTTAAGGATGACGCAAAGCAGGCGGTACGAATGCTTAACGAGAGCAGTCACCGCGTTGTCATGATCACTGGCGACAACCCCCTTACCGCCGTGCATGTAGCCCGAGAAGTGGAGATAGTAGACCGCGACGTTCTCATCCTCGATGCCCCTGAGAAAGATGAAGGAGGGCGGAAGCTCGTGTGGCGCAGCGTGGATGACAAGACTAACATTCTTGTCGACCCCACCAAGCCTATTGATCCGGAGATACTTCAGTCGAAAGACATTTGTGTCACCGGATATGCGCTGGCTCAGTTCAAGGGCAATCTCTCTGCCTGGAATTCACTCTTGCGATACACCTGGGTCTATGCTCGTGTCTCACCGAAGCAAAAAGAGGAGATTCTGCTTGGGCTCAAGGACATGGGATACTACACTCTGATGGCTGGCGATGGCACCAACGACGTTGGCGCGTTGAAGCAGGCTCATATTGGTATCGCGCTACTCAACGGCACGCCGGATGATTTGACCAGAATCGCTGAGCATTCTCGCAATACGAAGATGAAGGAACTCTACCAGAAGCAAGTTGATCTCATGAAGCGATTCAACCAGCCCCCGCCGCCTGTTCCTATCTTGATCGCTCATCTCTATCCTCCCGGCTCTTCTAACCCCAACTATCAGAAGGCGATGGCTCGTGAGGCACAGAAGAAGGGTGTCACCGTTGAGGAACTCGCCAAGATTTACGGCCATGATCTAGCGGCAGTCGCGGCCCCCGCGGCTCAACAGCCTGTTAATCACGACCCTAGGAAGGCAAAGCAGCAGGAAGCTGCCAAGAAGGCCAGCGGATTTGCCGACAGGATGACGACCGCGATGATGGAGCAGGATCTTGGCGATGATGAGCCCCCAACTCTCAAGCTCGGCGATGCATCAGTTGCTGCGCCTTTCACCAGCAAGCTGCGAAACGTCATTGCCGTGCCGAACATCATCCGCCAAGGCCGTTGCACGCTTGTCGCTACTATACAGATGTACAAGATCCTTGCTCTTAACTGCCTGATCAGCGCCTACAGTCTTAGTGTTTTATATCTCGAAGGCATCAAATTCGGCGATACGCAGATCACCATCAGCGGAATGCTCATGAGTGTGTGCTTCCTCTCCATCTCTCGTGCGAGATCCGTCGAAGGCCTGTCAAAGGAGCGACCTCAGCCCAACATCTTCAACTTCTACATCATCGGTTCGATCCTTGGCCAGTTTGCTGTCCACATCGTGACGCTCATATACATTGCCCGACTTTGCGATAGGCTGGAGCCGTAAGTCATTCATTCTCACATCACTCACTTCGAATAGGACATAACGGCTAACGCAGATCTTAGGAGGTCTGAGGACATCGATCTCGAAGCCGAGTTCTCTCCCTCGCTACTCAATAGCGCTGTTTACCTATTACAACTGATCCAGCAAATCTCGACATTCGCCGTCAACTACCAAGGACGGCCCTTCCGTGAGTCCCTCTCGGAGAACAAGGGCATGTTCTATGGCATCATCGGAGTGACTGGAATCGCCTTCGCATGCTCGACGGAGTTCATCCCCGAGATCAACGAGAAGATGAGCCTCGTCAAGTTCACCGACGAGTTCAAGACGATCATGACGATTACCATGGTCCTTGACTACGTCGGCTGCTGGGTCATCGAGCGCGTCCTGAAGGCCCTGTTCAGCGACTTCAGACCGCGGGATATCGCGATCAGACGCCCGGAGCAGGACGAGCGGGAGAGGATCCGCAAGGAGGCCGAACAGAAGCAGAAGGACGAAGAAGAGGAACGCAAGAGGCTCGAGAAGGTCGCCGAGTTCGAGCGCAAGGTCGAGGAGCGGAGAGAGAAGGTCAGGGCCTGGGCCGAGTCGAAGGGTGTGAATGTTCAACAGGACCAGGGTCGGCGGCAGGTCGCCGCGGCGCGGTAGACTGGTTGTGGTTCTGATTTGTGCACACGACGACCTGTCGTTGACCTTGGCCCCGTTGAACTAGGTCGGGGGTTGGCGCATGATAGAAAGGGCTCTGTAAGAATACGATTAAAACGCATTAGATGACCTAACCAGTCGGAAGGCGCACCGGATACTGAAGAGGTCTGCATGATGGCGGCGAGATATGCCGTGAAGGTTATTTTTGAATCCGGTTGGCATAGAAGCTATTCTAGACTATCTTATCTACCTAATCCGAGCGCCCCTCTCCAAGCGCCTGCAGAACCCAACTGAGAGCAACACGACACCAATGCGATGTTCGTCTCCGTGACCCCTCTGAAACGTACTGCCTCTGTGCGCATTCTCCCTAAATTTCTCCCGGCGTAATTTGGTGACGATACGAGCTTACATGCCCTCGAGTCATTTCCGGTTTGGATCCCATTCATTCCTCGGGGGTTCCTAGCGTTCGGCAACGTGTCCTTTCTCTTTACTGGAGCTCGTCATTTGCAGTGTTTCGTACGACAGCAATCACCTAGCTGTGTACGTATTTTACGGATGTGCAACCTGTCCTTTTTGTAGCCCCAGAAAAGGATGACTGAATGCAGCAGCGATCAATCAAAATCCGAGGTTTGCCCCCTTATTACCGTAAACATCGGCAAGATATTCATGATACACCAGGAAGAGAGAGATCAGGGGCTGCTGCGCCTCATTCGTCATTCGTCAGCTCGAGATCACGTTTCTCGTTCCCTGTTTTCCGTGTTTGCAGCTCGCGTTTATTTGTTGCGTTGTTGGTAAAGAGGAGCCTCGGCCGAGCCAAGACTGGTGGAACGATAGAAATATATCCGAAGTTAACCCATACGGCGATTGGATTCCTTGGCTATCGTCGCGTGGGCACTGGTTTGGAACTCGGTTGGTCGCGGTATAAGAGATGCGCTGTTGGCTGTCTGTCTCTCTGTCTGTCTGTCCGTCTGACCGAGTTACGAAGATAGTTCATAGAAATCGATTTTCGTTCTTTTCTTTTGAGACGACAATTAGTCGTTCGTTCCTAAATTGATGCTGCCTTTGGTCGAGGTTGATGCTGTTCCTAGCGAATTTTCTGCTGATCCGAGTGCGCCTCCCTGGCCCAACTCCCTCTTCGGGTGAAGAGCAGCAGACGACTAACATTAAACATCAGATACGAGCCACCATTTCTTTTGGTTACTCAACCATTTCTCTGTTTTTACACATAGATCGGCGGATGATATAATTTAAACAAAAGACATGGCAGAGACGTCGAGAGCATCACCCCCTCCGAGGGGCAACAACGGCGGCATCGTGGTCTTCGGCGGCGGCACGGCGACCAACAGCCTCGTCGACGTGTTCGAGCGCATCCGCGGGCAGCGCGGCTGCTCCCTCAGCTACGTCATCCCCATCAGCGACAACGGCGGCAGCTCGTCGGAGCTGATCCGCGTCTTTGGCGGGCCGGGTACGTTTTTGCGTCTTTCCTCTCGTTTCCTTCTTTCTGAGTAGTGAGTGGGGAGGGGCCGGGGGAGGGTTCGTGTCTTCTTTTATCCTTTGGCCTTGCGGCAGCGGATGCTCGGAGTATCTACGTATGCGATAGGCGGCGCACGGATGGATGGATGGATTTAAGAACGGGAGGAACTAGACTCCATTGCTTGGTAATTGGGAGATAGGAGATGCTAACGTCGTTTCTAACGAGGCAACAGGCATAGGAGACGTACGCAGTAAGTCCTCATTCCTCCTCCCCCGTTTTAATTCAGTAATCCCGAAAGCCAGCCAAGCTAACCAACACCGCATGCCAAAAGGCCGCCTCGTCCGGCTGATCCCGGACTCGGACACGGACCCGGAGCAGCGGGCACTGCGGGAGCTGTTCAACCACCGGCTGCCGTCGGACCGGGAGCGGGCGCGCGTCGAGTGGCTCGACGTGGTCGAGGGCCGCGACCGCGTGCTCTGGCGTGATGTCTCTAGCGAGAAGCGCGAGCTCGTTCGCTCCGTCCTCAACCTCGCCAACCTCGAGATCGTCAAGCGCGCGCGCCCCAGCTCCACCTTCAACTTCGCCAAGGCGAGCATCGGGAACTTGTTCTTGACTGGGTGAGTTCCTTTTTGGGCCCTCGCTTTTGTGTTTTCTTGCTGTGGCTTAGTTTGGCTGGTGCCTTTGTGTGTTGGTTTGCTGCCCTTCTTGTTTCTAGGATGGGAGCCGGTGCGGGCGGATAAGGAAATGGCTTGGGGTGTGCATAGCCTGGACCTTACTTTGTCAAACGAGAGAAGTGCTCCATAGCAACCACATCAAGCCGCCATCAACCTACTGACGAACAGTGCTATACAGCGCCCGCCTCTTCACCGGCTCCCTGGAATCCGGCGTCTACCTACTAAGCAGCATCTGTTCGATCCCGTCGACGGTGTCGGCGCTGCCGGTCATCAACAGCAACTTCACCCACCACATCAGCGCGGGGCTGGCAGACGGCACGGTGATCACGGGGCAGAACGCCATCTCGCACCCGTCGGCGCCGACGTCTCTCCCGGCGTCCGGCGTCGCCGCCGCCTCCGACCCGGATCAGGACGCGGAGGGCCGGCTGCTGCTGCCGGGCCTGACCAACACGGCCTCGGGGACCATGACGCCGCTCGAGACGGAGACGGCTGCGCACGACCTCATCGAGGACGCCACGTTGCCGGGGTCTCTGCCGTCGCTGCGGAAGCCGTACATCGAGTTCTCCAAGGGCGGCGGCGGTGTCGCCACCAAGAACGTGGAAGGAAATGCAGGCGAAGGTGAGCATGACGACGACGACCTGCCCGCCCGCATCGACCGCGTCTGGTACATCAACCCGTACGGGCACGAGATCCGGCCCGTGCCGAACCCCAAGGTGCTCGCGGCGATCCGTGGGGCCGGCGCCGTCGTCTACAGCATCGGGTCGCTGTACACGTCGCTGATGCCGAGCCTGATCCTGCGCGGTGTTGGGGACGCCATAGCGGGGGTGCACAGCAACGGGGGCATCGGTAACGGTAACGCGAGCGGAAACGGAGGTCCGAAACACAAGGTCCTCATCCTCAACAGCAGCATCGACCGCGAGACGGGCCCCAGCGGCGACCCGTACACGGCTGCGGACTTCGTGCGCGCCATCGTGCGCGGCGCTAGCTCGCAGGGCGTGCAGGGCGCAGGGAAGGGGCTCGCCGTGGCGGATTCGCTGCCTCACCGTAGTAATAAGAACACGACGTCCTCGTTATCGAATTCTAATACCACCTCAGAAACCATCAGCACGGCCCCCGACTCGAACTCGACTAACCCCAGCATCTCCGCCCCCTCCACAACAGTCACGGTGACGGCACCCGCAACCCAGAACGGCCAGAAGACGCCGGGATCAGTGTCAGGGTCCGGGTTATGGTCACCGCCGGCATCACAGTCGCAGGCATGGTCGGCGGAGGCGGAGCAGGTACGGCGGTACGTAACGCACCTGATCTACCTGGAGGGCGAGGGCGCGCCGCAGGTGGACCGGGGGGAGCTGGGCCGGCTGGGCGTCGAGTGCATCCGGGTGTATGGGCGGCGGGTGGACGGGACGCTGCGGTACGACGAGGCAGGACTGACGAGGGCGCTCGAGGCCATCATTGGGAGACCCGACAACATGGGGCGGAACCGGCGGAACACGAGCGGCCAGTAGTAGAGGTAGCGCTCGGCGGTCAGTGGGGAATCGAGAGAACTTGTACGATTTATTTGGGAGGTGCGTGGGAGGTAACGAGTATACGGCTAATAGTTCCATCAATGCGGTATATAATATAGTACTACATTGAAATCGTCACCGTAGGAGTCAACGCACGAGAAAGATGTATCATTTATCTGTGAACTCAGTATCTTACACTTCGCATGCTATGTATGCCTACAGCAAGAAATACAGTCTATGTATGACCCGTTTCCCGCCCGAGAGCAAAGCAGCAGACGGAGAAAAATCAAAGCCGGTTCCGTAAAAGCCCCCTGGTTCCACGCCAGGAGGCCAACTTCATTCGCTTTTCTCAATCCAAGTCAATCAGCAGTCGACACTTTTTCTCCTCCCTCCTCACCCCCACGTTTCAGTCAACAGCACCAGTCGGCTAATCCCACGCCCTAAACTCGGAAACGCTTATTTAGGGGGGTTGGCGGCGACGAAGGCGACACCCTTCTCGATGTTCTTCTTGAGGTCGCCCAGGCAGGCCTCCAGAAGCTTCTGCTCATTAGCGTCGATCTCGCCGACGGGCAGGATTTTCTCGACGCCGTTGGGGCCGAGCTCGACCTTAGAGGCGAAGAACTCAATGCCCTGGTCCTTGTACAGAGGGCTGTCGACGAAGGTGGGCTCGACAACACCCTTCTCGCCCTGGGCGGCGCGGAGGACGGAGTCGGCGAAGCGGGCACCGGCTTGAGCCATGGACAGGGTAGCGGAACCGGCACCGTCCTTAGCCTTGACGACCTCGTCACCGCCGAACTGGACGCGGTGGACGAGCTCAGCGTTGGAACTCAGGTCGGGGTGTTTGCTCTGGCTGAAGAGAGGGACAATAGTGACACCGGAGTGCCCACCGACGACGGTGATGTTCTCGTCCTTGGGGTCGGTGCCCTTGAGCTCGCTGACGAAGCGGCTGGCGCGGACGACGTCGAGGGTGGTTACACCGAACAGGCGCTTGGGGTTGTAGACCCCACGGGCCTTGAAGACCTCAGAGACGATAGGGACGGTGGAGTTGACGGGGTTGGAGATGATCAGGAGGTTGGCCTCAGGGCAAGACTCGGCAGCGGCCTTGGCCAGGTCACGGACGATGGAAGCGTTGGTGTTGAAGAGGTCATCTCGGGTCATGCCGGGCTTGCGGGGCACACCGGCGGGGATCAAGACGACATCACTGCCCTTCAGGGCGTTAGCCAGACCAGTGGGCGTCGGGTCGTAGCCCTTGACGCTGCTCTTGGTGTTGATGTGAGAGATATCAGCAGCGACACCTATATGCGGTAATTATTGAGTCAGCGTATGAGCACACCTTAAGTCGATGGGGTCATTTGCGCAATGGACGTCGCAAAGCAGCTCAGAGGCTTGTTGATTGCCGAAGGAAGTGCCGCCGCGACTGTGATACGGGCGTAAAATAGAAGACTCCAAACATACCAGGTCCACCACGGATATCGTACAGAGCCAGCTCGGTAACTCTGGGGTTCAGCTTGAGAAGCAGAGAAAGAGGCTGACCGATACCACCGGCAGCACCGAGGACGGTGACCTTGGAGAGCTAAAAGACATGATTGTTAGTTTCCGCCGTATGCCTCCGTGATGCCATGGGGGGGAATGGGAGCACGGAATCTCGAAATAGCTTCAATTTCGAAAACTGGAGGTAACTGAGCGACTTACGTTCCTGGCCGAGGCAGAGAAGGCCCGGCGTTGACCGGCAGCGAAGATAGCTCTTACGGGCATCATCTTGGATATCTAATTATGTATATGGGTATACGATCCCGACGAAAGGAACAGGAGAAGAAAGCCGCTGCGGATTGACTTGGGAAATCCCACGATATGTATGGAAATGTTTTTTTAGAGAATGGTGAGATGAGGATCAGGATCGGGATCAAGAGATGGCCGGTGGAAGCTTCCCGCTCTTGAGACTAAAAATTGACATTTTTTTGGGGCGCAAAGGCCACTAAGCCCTGATAAGGCTAGTTGAATGCGGCTGATGCTCTCCGTTTCTGTATTTGTGGCGAAAAAGTTGGATCTGCTCCAGCCACATCTCGGGCAGTTTGGGGTTGGAAGAAGCGATGTCGCCATTGGTCGGGCTGGTGGATATGGCCGGAGATCCACTTTCAACTATTACGGCCCCGGGTGCTGGGCCCGTCGACACGGGCGAAGAGAATGCCATATAGGTTATTGTCAAGGGTATTGTAGAAAGGTGGCAGAGTATGATAACCGCAGCCGCTATAAGGAGCTTCGCCCCCCAGGACAAATTTTAAATCTTCCGGTGGCTTGTATAGGAGCCCTCTCCGTATATCCATACCGGAGCCAGATATAGCACGGTACTTGCCGAGCGAGAGAGCAGCTATCTTGGTCATCTCAACCAGGGGCTTCCAGTCGCACATCGGGTATGTTAATAATATATCAACATTGGTACTCTCGCTTATACGTAACTATGCTCAAAACTAAATCATGCATCTAATGAGGGACTGCAATTCCTAAGGTTATCCCCCGGTTCTGTACACACCTCTTTCATTTTTAACGAGTCAAATAGCGCTAAAGCATACAAACACAAAAAGAGGGACGCTAAACGCGACGCATATTGGAATCTTGTATCTCGACAATTGTCGGAAGGTATTTTGATTCTCTTACGGAATAAGTAGTAATGCGTTGTGCTTATCCTTGCGAAGATAAGCGGCGCGCAGTTAGCCATTCTCAACGACAGTATATGAACCACGACAACGCCAATCTCCAGCACATACGACCATACCACGCGTAGAACTCGGGATCCCGTCCGCTCTCCCCTCGATAAACCGCGTAGGGCCGGATTAGTAGTTAGGTCGGTGACGACTAGCGAATCCCTGGTGTTGTATGTTTTTGATTCCTTTGCCTCATTTTTGGTTCCTGTCTTTGCAGTTTAGAGACGGAGAACCGAGAACCCGTCTTTGCGCAGACTATTTTGTGGCCCTTGGTTGGTAGGAGTTACACTCATCACTTTGATTGAGCATCTCACTACTTAGCGGCGGCAGAGAAGTGGCCCTGAGTAAATATATAGCCCCGCTTCTACACCCTTCACGATGAAGGGACCTCTGGGGTCTGGCCTCGGGAGTCGCGGATCTAGAGCATTAGTCTGCTGGATATTTACTGTCTACCATGGATTTAGACGAGGGAGCTAGCAGTGCGTTACTGCCTGCAATTCCTCTTTTCACAATCCAGCCCGCAACCTCCCATGATACGCTTCTCGTTGCTTGGTGGTCGACTTCCCCTCAGATTCTCTCCACCATCCAATTGTGCAGTATCGCGGCTCATGCACGTATTTCAAACTGTATTTCGAGCCCGTGGATTTGTTTTCCCTTATGTTTTCTAACGATGGCTTCGACCGGTACAGGTGACAATTAGCAATATTTAAAATCTGAGCGAACGGGACAGCGGGACTGGATAAGGATACGATATTAAAAGCCAGGAAGCACATATAATCAATGGAAGTTCCATAATTCTGGGATTACATCGCCTAAATCAGCCCTCGACAACAGCGTAAGGAGAGGATACAACACATGAAGATAAGAGCGATATGCACACGGTCTCAGTAAGGCTTGGCCACGGTCTCGGTAGGGCTTGCCCACAAACTATCACGCATAAGATAGCTGTGATATTTGATAGGAATGCCGTAGACTGTTGTCTACTTGGTACATATTTACCACAGCCCCCGCCCCCCCCCCCAAGTTATGAAGAAAAGCTTAGTATCATAGCATTCAAGCCGAGTTCCTCATTTGGGCCCTATGGCTAGTCACTGGGGCATCATGCCGAAGTGGGAAAGCGCTGTCGAAGCCGGCATGGAACGCAAATACGGCTCATAAACCCGCGGTTAGATCGAAAGCCACGGGGGCGCCGCAAGTCATGGTATCAGTCGGAAAGACCTAGAAACGTCTAGATCTGTACGCATACGCGTATAGGTAATTACAGACGCTACAATTATATCTCTCCTAAAGCCTTCTAAGCTTATGCCAAGAGTTACGATGTTATATCGAATACCGTGAGAATCCCTGATATCTAGCGATTTTAAATATACCCATACCTCCCAAAGAGGCCCGACTGATTAGCTAGTTATCCTAATATATGGCTTACGATTAGTATGTACTGATCCCTCACATTTGCTTCCACTCCTTATCTCTGCTGCGACATCGCCTGAGGATTCCTTGTTCCTGCTTAAGTCTACCCTGCACCTTTTGTCATCCTAAATTCTCTCGGATAGACTCATTTCTTCCTACAGGGTAGCCCCATTAGCTAGCCACTGACCTCCTAAACACGGAAGGCAACCAGTGTTTGGAGATGTGGGTACCCCCTTTCTGGGTTCTAGTGACCGCTTAGCGGTCGACTATACGCATGGATGTCATAAAAGCCTTAACCCTAGGTTATTAAAGGAAGGGCAAGTTATCAATGTTGCTCCATTCACTACTTATCTTTCGAACTACCTGCAGGCCGGTGCGTTCTATCTTTCACTCTATAGTACCGTTTCCTCTGCCAACCAAGTTTCAACACAATCAGAGGTCGAAGCAACGCAATAAACTCCGCCAACCCATCCTGAGGAGTAGGCGGACGTCCATCTACTACCATACAAATATATATGGATGGAACTGACGATACACCCATATAGATAGCTACCGATGGACCTTCATGGACGTCTTATGCCTCTCGCAAGGTACTCGCGTTTCCTTGTAGTTTCGTCGCAGTTAGGCTGATCGCGAGGAAAGGTTGCATAGAGTACGAAAAGCGTAAAATTGTCATGGGCCAGCAGGGTTCTCGAGGGCGGTGGCTAGAAAGCTCTACATATAGTGTGGGAGCCCAGGAATACACGCAGGGGTCGAAGCAATTCCACCGAAGTCCACGGATTGCAAAGTGGATTGCGCAATTGCCAAGCCCGCGCCACCCATTTAGCCCTTCCAGAAATGAACGTCCATCCATTTAAAGCTCTCGTGGATGGATATCGTATCCATAATAAGTGGTTCCTCGTGGCGGTATAGGCCCGCTATTAGTAAAGCCTAGTTGTAAAAGTAGTAATACTAATAGGTAACTGTTTACCGCGTTACAAAAGGGGTCCTACTTACCCGGAAACGCTTAATATCTTAATACATTATTTCCCCATAACTTTAAAAATACTTATCGTTTAATAACAAAAGTAATATATTTAAAATTCTTAAATTTTTGCGGTTATCTTAATACCGGTGTAACGAACCTGTCACACAACTACCTGGAAGCGTGATTAGTATCCGAAAGGGGTTCTTAATTTGCAGGTAACAATAGGGCGAAAAATAATTTAGTAATCTGTTCGTTAAAGAAATTTGCGGACTTTTCCCTTAATCGCAAAACGTTACCTTTAATTAAAAACTTAAATTGATAATTAAAAAGCGAAATTAAATAGGTATTATTTATAAGAAAAACCTATTTATTATATATCCTTTAGTTCTTTATAAGTATGTCGTAGATCTACTAGATTTATATAATTTGGTCTAAATTTATTAAATCCTTTAAATTATATTAAAATGCTAAGATATTTATATCCGAAGTTTAACCGTAAGGTATCCTTAGTTAAATAAGGAAAGTAAATCCTAATTCGTAACATTATTTCTTTTTTTTTAAAAAAAATTTTTGTCCTAAAAATAAAACGGTAAAAATTTTTTCAGAATTTAACTTTTGAAACTTTTTTAGTTAATCTTTTAACATATTAAATTGCGCGCAAAAATAAAAAAGAAACTTTCGTTTAGGCCAGCGAAACTTTAAAAATAACCGTATTAATTTAATTAAAAGCTTTAATACGAAAAGTTTTTTATGTTTTAATTACGTTCGTTTCGAGGAAATCGGCTATTTTTTTTATAATCGAATTTTTAAATTGCAACTGCTGTATTCGTCGCCAGCGTTTTTTTTGTAACATTTTAATTATAAATTCGTTAAAAAAGGTAAATAAAGTACGATTTCGCTTAAAAAAAATAACGAAAACTTAAAGATAAATTTTTAGCTTATTAAAAAACGGCGGAAAGAAAAACGAAGGAATTTATTAAGAAATTAAAGCGTTTACGTTTTTAACAAAACCTTTTTAAGAAAAAAGCTTTAAAAATATTAAAAAAAGGTTTAAAATTAAATTAATTAAAAAAAAGCGAAAAATAATAATAACGTTATATAAAAGCAAAATAAGTTCGGCTTGTTTCCGAAATTAATGTTATAACGAAAGTATCGTTTTTTTTAATTAAGATGCCGAAGGGCTGGATTTAAGTATTGGGCCGTTATTTTTTACGACTTTGGCCGTATTAAAGTTGGTCGGTTAAGATTTTGGCAGTAAAACGTTTTAATTAGGTTTTTCGTATTCGTTAGGTACTTAAAAGATTTTTAAATATTTTTTTTATATAAATAATCCTTTTTTTAATTAAATATTAGACCTTGTTTTTAATTATTTTAAAGTTCAGTATTCGTTTAATTTCGTACTTATCGTCGTTTTTTTCGATTTCCAAATTAATTTTTAACGGGGCGTTTTTAAGTACTGGTTTAAGCAAAAAGATATAAAAAATAAGGTATATTTTTATTATATTAGGTAATAATAATCGGTAGTTTATTTTGGAAATAACTTTATCGATTTTAAACGGATTAAATTTTTTTGTTTTAATTTAAAAAATATTCGAAATTACGTTTTGTTTTTAACGTAATAAATAAACTTTATCTTTTTTCGATAAAATTAATTTTTTAATTCTTTTTTTATTATAATATTAAGTTATTTTTTGTTAAAGAAATCGTAATTTATTTTGTAAACGGATTTATATTATTTGGATTTCAGTTATTACCGTTTTTGTTCGAAAAACTTTCGCGGTTAATTTTGGAGTTTCGTTTAATAACTGTTTTAGCCGTTAAGTTTTTATTTAATAATTATATATCGTTATATAAAAAAAATATTTATATTTTCGTTGATAAAAATATTATAAATTATTTAAATTAATAAAAAAAATTTAATTTAATTATTTTGTTAATAATTAATATAACTTTTTAAATATTATTTTAATATTTAATTTAAACGCTTTATTTATTTATTTATTTATAAATAATATATTATAAAAAATTTAAATTTCGCGTTTATTTACTTAAAAAAAATTAATATTAAATTTTGATATAAAAAGTTTATTTTTATTTAAAATGATTTTTTTAGTATTTTATATTTATCGAAATAATATCGGATAAAAACGTAAGTTAATTATTTTGCCGTTACGTTTTTTTTAAAACGTAAAAAATATTTATATTTAATAAGTTTGTTAACAATTACTTATATTTCATTATATTAAACTTTAATAACGGGTTTTTTTGATAAAGGTAAACCGGTAATAAAATTTTAAGTAATAAAATTTTAAGTTTTTTTTTTAAAATATTTATAAGTTATAAAAGTTTATAAGGTTTATATCGGGTTATTTTTGTTTTATTATAAATATTGTAATTTTTAATTATCTATTTAATAATTCGTCGTAATTTTAAAAAGTCGTATTTTTTTTTAAAATCGTTTAATAAGTTTAAAAATATTTTAATATTCGTATAATAAATTTTCGTAAAACTTTTTAATAAATTGCTTTTGTTAATTTCGAAAAATATAAATTTTTTTGCGGTATAATAATTAATTTTTAAATTATTTATTTAATAATTATATCTTTTTTTGCTTTTTTTTATTATAAAAATTTCGGAATTTTATTAAAAACTTTAAAATAAATTATTTTAATATTTTATATAACCGTAAAATACCGTTTTTAATTTGTTATAATACTTATATTTAACGTTTTAAAACTTTAAAGTCGTAATTTTTTTTATAATTTAAATTATTTATTTAAATATTTTTTTTCTTTAATATAGTAAATTTGGAAATTATATTTCGATAGGAAAATTATTTAAATTTCGTAACGTTTATTTAGTTTTTAAGTTATTATAAACCGGGTAAAATTTTTGTAATTTAAATAAATATCGAAAAACTTTTTAATTTTATTAAAAAAAGGTTTTTATTTTTTTAAAAACGTTAATAATTATTAGTAATTTTTATCGTAAATCTTATATCGGAATTTTACGTTCCGAAAGGTTTTAAAATAATAAGTTATTTTTTATTATTTTTTATTATTTTTTTATTATTTTAAAATTACGTTTAAAACATAATTTAAAGCGTTTATCTTTAAACGTTTTTATTTATCGGTATTAAGTAATTTTATTATTAACGTTTTAATAATTTCGTTTTTAAATAATTAAAAAATTTCCTTATTTTTTGTAAAAAATTTGATTTTTTTAATATATTCCTTAATAATAAATTTCGTTAATAATTTAATAATATTTTTATATTCCTTAATTAAATTAGGAACGTAATCCGTAAATTTTAAGATTTACTGGATATCGGTAATATTTATTTTATTAAAAATAATTTAATTTTTAATTATTTTTAACTTAAAATTTAAAATTTTAATTTAAATAAAAATAAAAGTAAATTTTAAATAATTTAATTTTTACGTATATTATATACTTTTAACGGCATTAATTCGGAAATTTGTTTTATTTAAAGCTTTAAAAGCTTAAAAAATATACTTTTTATATTTTTTTAACGTTTCGGAATAAATAAGGATATCGTCGAGGTAAACGAAAATATATTTATTTAAAAATTTCTTAAATATAATTATAATTAAGTAATAAAAATTAACAAAAACGTTAATAAATTTTAAAAATATAATTTAATATTTATAATATCCGTATATCGTTTGAAAAATATTTTTTTATTTTTATTTTATTATTATTTTAATACGGTAATACCCGTCTCGAAAGTTTAAAACGGTAAATTATTTAATTTTGTTTACGTTTTTCTTTAAAGTATTTATTAAAATTAAAAAATAACTGTTTTTAATAATAATATTGTTTAATTATCGATAATCGATTACGCGTTAATAAACCGGATTTTTATTTTAATTAATTTTTTATTTACCGTTTTTAATTTTAAATATTATAAATATAAAATATTTTACGGAAAATTCGGATAATTAAATATATTTTTTTAAATTTAATTAAATACTTTTTTATAAAGCTTTTACTTTTTTTGGATTTATATAATAAATTTTATAAAGCTTAAAATAATATTTTTTTTTAATAAATATACGATAATTTTATTATTTATATAAAAATAATTCGTAATTTTTTTTTATTTTAAAAAGTTATTCAAATCGTTAATATTTTAAAAATATAATATTAATAAAATTTAATATTTTAACTTTTTAAATTATATAATAAACTTTTTTAGATTTTTTTTTAATAAAAATTAATTCGTAATTTTAAACAAGTTAATAAGTTTTTTAGTTAATTAATAAATTAATAAATTAAGTTATAATCTTCCCAGAATAATATCGTAATTTGATATATCGGCGATATCCAAAATAAAATATTTTTAATATTTTTAGATTTATATTAAAATTTTTTTAATGTTTTTAAAAATTTGTTCGTTATCGTATTAAAAAAATTCTTATTAATTATCCGTAATTTATAAACTTTTAATTTATATTTTTAAGAAATATAATATTTTTTGGTTACGGTTGGCGTAATAAAGTTATTTTTTGCTTTAAAGTTAATTATAATTTTAAAAATTTAGCTTTAATATTAAATAAAAATTTCGATTTAACTTTATAATTTTTATTTTATTTTATATAAGATCTTAATTTATAAAGCTTTTCGATACTTTAATTTCGAAAACTTTTGCCGTTTTTTAACTTCGTAAATTTATTTATTAAGAAACGTTCTTATTTGCGGGCTTTTTTAATTATATATTTAGTACATTTATCGTTTATGTAAATATATTATTTTCGTTAGTTAATTTCGTATTTTACCTTAATAATTTTTATTTTTAACGTTTAAAAAAGCTTTCGATTCGAAATTAAAATTTCTGTAAGGTTTATTTTTATATTTAAAAGTTTATATATTAAATATACCATAAAGGTATAACATAAGTAACTTTAAATAATAGCTTTTCGGCTTTAATCCGAATCGGGGTACAAATAATAAAATCGAAAGTATTCGGGTTATCGGGAAATTTCGATATATCTGTAATCGTTATCGTTATAAGCTGAAAAATAAAAAAGTTCGTACTTATTAATAAAGTTTTATTTAAAGGCTTCAGTTTTAAAATATATTACCCGTTTTAAAGGTTTGTTAAATTTAAAGGTTTTTTCTCCGTAGTTGTTAAATTCTGGGCGTATTTGGCCATATTCGTACTATATTTCGTATTTTTACATATTTAAATAACATTTATATTTTAATTTTATAGTTACCTTAAAGGTTAATTATCCGGGATAATATTTGCAGAATTTGGTTATTTGATTTTGGCAAATCGGGTAACGTTCGTACTTTAGATTGCCGTTTAATTTATAATAAATTATGGCGATGGTATATTTCTGCTGGAAAAAGGTAAAATTAATTTTCTTTTTTTCTTCGTTTTTATTATCTGTTTTTAATTCGGCCGTTCGGGTTTTTTTTTAAGGAATCTTTTTTTTCCTGGAATTCTTTTTGGTTAAGAAATGATATTCATTTTTATAATAGCCTTTTTTGCTATAGTTAAAGCATTTAATATTTAATTTATTTTTTTTAAGTTTTTTAAAAGTAATATTTGTTTCCTTTTAAATCTTGTTTTTGTTTTTGCTTTTTTTAGGATTTGCTATTAAAGCTTTAATCGTTTTTGTTTATCGGATTTCTTTTTTTCCAAATACCTTTTAAAAGTACGTCGATCGGTAATAATAGCTTTATTAATATAGTTTTAAAAAGGGTTAATTTTGGGCATTTTATATATTTTATCTTTAATTTGTAATTTTAGGTTGCTATAAAAGAGATAAAATAATACGCTTTTTAGAAAGTTAGAAGTTAATGTAAGGCGATTAAATTTAATCGTATATTTGGTTATTAACTTGGTTTATTAGAAAATATGTAATTGTTTAATTATAAGTTATTTTTTATCGAAAATTTTAAATAAAGTTCGCATTTTTTCCTTAAAATGTTTATAATTACCGAAAATATAATTAATTAGGTCGGAAAATTAATCAAAGTAGTTTATAAGGTAATCGTTTATAATAAGTTCGGACCATAAAAGAACTTTTCCGGCAAGTAATTAAAAGATAGTTATTACTTTTTAATAATTTTCCGTTAAAAAATTTTATAAAATTTAAGATAAAATCTGGCTTAAATTAAAAATCCTTTTATATCTATGGTACCGTCGTAAGGTTTTAGGGGGTTAGTTTATAGCTTTTAATTTTTGGTATTCCATAATAAGTAAGGAATAAAATAATATTTTTGCGGGATTAATTTGCGCTAAATAAGGGTAATATCGAAAATCTTTGTTATTAAGTAAGTTTAGTATATTCCTTTTTTACTGCCTAAAGTTCCGTTATTAAAGTACGCAGCTTGTCGTTAATCGTAAGTTCTTTTTCCTTACTTTTCGGGTTATCGGAATTTTTTTTTTCGGTTCGTTTTTCTGGATTTTAATAGTTTTTTTAAGAACCGGGAAAGATTGTTACAGAAAAAAAAAAAGAAAATCCTCCTTAAAACCGAGTAATAAAGGGGGTTATGTTGTCGATTAAAAAAAGAACTTTTTAAATAAAAAGTAAAATATTTTAATCCAGATATTAATCGCTTATTAACGAAGGCGATCGGGTATATCGTTTATTTTTTAAATGCCGTTTTGTAATATCGTTTTTACTGGGTTTAAAAAAGCTTATGTTTAATTAGGCTTTAAATTATTCGTCGGCTATTAATTAAGAAGCTATCAAAATGTAACGAACCTGTTATATAACTACCTGGAAGCGTAATTAATATCCAAAAGGGATTTTTAATTTACAGGTAACAATAAAGCGAAAAATGATTTAATAATCTGTTGGTTAAAGAAATTTGCGGACTTTTTCCTTAATCGCAAAACGTTACCTTTAATTAAAAACTTAAATTAATAATTAAGGAACGAAATTAAGTAGGTATTATTTATAGGAAAAACCTATCTATTATATATTCTTTAGTTTTTTATAAGTGTATCGTAGATCTGCTAGATCTATGTGATCTGGTCCAGATCCATCAGATCCTCCAAATTACACTGAAATGCCAAGACACCTATATCCGAAGTTTAACCGTAGGGTGTCCTTGCCCAAATAGGGAAAGTAGGTCCTGATTCGTAACAACCGGGTTTAATCTAAGGCGATACCTATATCGTTAAATATAGGTTATATATTAACAAATATATTATTTTTATTCGGTTTTTAAATATAAAACATGGTAATTTTACGATAATTTAACTTTTTTAGCAATATATAATAGTTATAATAATAAAAGTAACATCATTTTAAAGCCTTTAATTAAAAGAATTTAACGGTAAAGTTTATTTATTTTTGCGATTTTATTTAGCTTTAATTTCGAAGGTACAATTAAATTCGGATAGGTTAAAGTATAAAGCTGATAATAAGGTTACTTAACAAAGAAACAAAGTTATTAAACGTAACATCTGGATCTTATATATTTTAGGTACGTTCTCGATATATTTTTAATTTTTCGAATTAACGTACGGTTTTTTTAAAAAGCAATATATTAACAATTTGCTACTTAAGTAATTACTTTCGATTTCTTGCCCGATATTTACTAACCGGGTAAACGTTATATTATTTTACTAGTTATTTATTAAGAAATTAATATAACTGTTACTAACTCGCTTAATAATATTTAAAAGGTTTAAATTAAATTTACGCGTTTTACAAATCCTTCGATTAATACAGTAATATACGCGTTTTACAGCAACTTAATTAATCTACAACTTACCCAAGCTTATAACGAATATATTACCGTTATTATGGCTTTAGGATATAACGTTTTAAGCTTTATTGCTTTACCTAACGACGGTATATAATCCTTTCCGCTGCTTTCCGAGATATCCACTCTTAATAATACGCTTATTCCGCTTTTTTCCATAAGCTTAACGCTTACTGCTAGTAATAAAAACCTTAAACGCCGCCTTTAAGCCGTATTTCCAAGATTTACGATATTTAAACGAATAAGGGATATATGTTACGAACCAGAGGTTCTCCAAGATGAGAATGCTCCTTTAGGACTAGCGCGAACGAGCTCCGGATAAACTACGGAACTGGCCAAGACCTTGGTAATCTAGTATAATCTAGTTGATTTAGGACAAATAAGGTAGATTACGGTAAATTACATAAATTAAAGACATATTTACCAAAAGATAAAAGAATATATAACGAACTGTTTTCCTATATAAATAATACCTAAATAAATTCGTTTTTTAATTATTAATTTAAGTTTTTAATTAAAAATAACGATTTTTAATTAAAGGAAAAATCCGTAAATTTCTTTAACGAATAAATTATTAAATTATTTTTTGCTTTATTATTACCTACAAATTAAAAATCCTTTTCGGATATTGCTTATATTTTCAGGTAGTTATGTAATAGGTTCGTTATATTTTAATAATTTTTTAATTAATAAACGACGAATAATTTAAGGCTTAATTAAGTACAAACTTTCTTAAACCCAGTAAAAATAATATTATAAAACGGCATTCAAAAAATAAACGATATACCCGATCGCCCTTATTAACAAGCAATTAATATCTAAATTAAAATATTTTACCCCTTATTAAAAAAATCCTTTTTTTAATTCTTTAATCGATAACATGGCCCTTTTTATTATTCGGTCTTAAAAAAACCTTTTTCTTTTTTGCAATAATTCTTCCCGGCTTTTAAAGAAACTATTAAGGTTTAAAAAAACGAACCGGAAAAGGAAAAAAAGGAATTCGATAGCCCAAAACGCAAAAAAAAAGAACTTACGATTAATAACAAACTACGTACCTTAATAATTAAACTTTAAGCGGTAAAAAGAAAAAATGCTAAACTTGTTCGATAATAAAGGTTTTCGATATTGCCTTTATTCAGCGTAAATTAATCCCGCGAAAATATTATTTTACCTTTTATTTATTATAAAATGCTAAAGGTTAAAAGATATAAATTAACCTTTTTAAAACCTTACGACGGTACTATAAATATAAAAAAATTCTTAATCCAAGCTAAACTTTACCTTAAGTTTCATGAAAATTCTTTAACGGAAAATTATTAAAAGGTAATAGTTATCTTTTAACTATTTGCTGGAAAAGTTTTTTTGTAATCCGAACTTATTATTAACGATTACCTTATAAATTACTTTAACCAAATTTTCCGATTTAATTAATTATGTTTTTAGTAACTATAAACATTTTAAGGAAAAAATACGAGCTTTATTTAGAAATTACGACAAAAAACAGCATACGGTTAAATAATTACATCTTTTTTAGCAAATTAAGTTAATAACTAAATATGCGATTAAATTTAATCGCCTTGCATTAATTTTTAACTTTTTAAAAAACGCATTATTGTATCTTTTCTATAACGGCTTAAAATTATAAGTTAAGGATAAGATATATAAAGTACCTAAAATTAACCCCTTTTAAAATTATATTAATAAAACCATTATTACCGATCGACGTACCTTTAAAAGGTACTTGGAAAAAAAAAGATCCGAAAAAAAAAAAAAAACGATCGAAACTTTAGCAGCAAATTTCAAAAAAGCAAAAATAAGGATAAAACCCAAAAAGAAATGAATATTATTTCTAAAAAGCTTAAAAAGGATAAATCGAATGTTAAATGCTATAATTATAGCAAAAAAGGCCATTATAAAAACGAATATCATTCTCCAGTTAAAAAGAATTCCAAAAAAGGAAAGGTTTCTTAAAAAGAGGCCCGAACGGCCGAACAAAGAATAAATAATAAAAGCAAAGAAAAAAAGGAAATTAGTTTTACCTTTTTTCAGCAGGAATATACCATCGCGACGACCTACTATAAACCAAACGGCGACCCAAAGTACGAACGTTACCCGATTTGCCAAAATTAAACAGTTAAAGCGTATAAGTAATATCCCGGATAATCAGCTTTTAGGGTAACTATAAGGCTAAAATGCGAATATTATTTAAAAATGTAAAAATGCGAAAAATATTACGAATATAGCCAAATACGCTCCGATAACTATAAGCAAAAAACCCTTAAATTCAGTAAACCCTTAAAACGGGCAGTATATTTTAAAACCGAAACCTTTAAATAAGACTTTGTTAAAAAGTACGGTTTCTTCCATTTTTCGGCCTGTAACGATAACGATTATCCGATTTACCTTTAAGTAAAGGAAGATAACGATTATTGGCCCGGTTAAAACGAAAAAACTCTTATAAAGCCTGATAACGACTGCAGATACGTCGAAATCCCCTAATAGCCCGGATATCTTCGATCTTATTATTTGCACCCCGAATCGGATTAAAGCCGAAAAGCTATTACTTAGGGTTACTTATGTTATACCCTTATGCTATACTTAATATATAAACTTCTGGATATGGAAGTAAGCTTTATAAAAGTTTTAATTTCGAATCGGAAACTTTTTTAAACGTTAATGGTAAAAATTACTAAAGTAAAATGTTAAATTAGCTAACGAAAGTAATATATTTATATAAACGATAAATATATTAAATACGCAATTAAAAAAGCCCGTAAATAAAAGCGTTTTTTAACAAATAAAATTACGAAGTTAAAAAACGGCAAAAGCTTTCGAAATTAAGGTATCGAAAAGTTTTACGAATTAAGACTTTATGTAAGGTAAGAAAAGGATTACGAAGTTAAATCGAAATTTTTATTTAATACCAAAACCAAATCTTTAAAGTTATAATTAACTTTAAAGCAAAAAGTAACTATATTTCGCCAGCGGTAACCGAAAAATATTACATTTTTTAAAGGTATAAGTTAAAGTTTTACAAATTACGGATAATTAATAATTTTTTTTTTAATACGATAACGAACGAATTTTTAAAAAAATTAAAAAACTTTTAATATAGATTTAAAGGTATAAAAGTATTTTATTTTGGATATCGCCGATATTTCAAGTTCCAATATTATTTTAAGAATGTTATAACTTAATTTTAGCAATTTATTAATTAATTGGAAAATTCGCTAGCTTTTTTAAAATTACGAATTAACTTTTGTTAAAAAAAGGGTTAAAAAAGTTTGCTATATTAACCGAAAAATTAAGGTATTAAATTTTGCTAATATTATACTTTTAAATTATTAACGATTCGAACGACTTTTTAAAGATAAAAAAAACTACAAACTGCTTTTATACGGATAATAAAATTATTATATACCTATTAAAAAAGGATATTATTTTAAGCTTTACAAAATTGATTACATAAATCCAAAAAAGGTAAAAGTTTTATAAAAAAGTTTTTAGTTAAACTTAAAAAAAGGTTATATTTAACTATCCGAATTTCCCGTAAGATATTATATATTTATAATACCCAAAATTAAAAACGGCAAATAAAAAATCGATTAAAATAAAAATCCAGTTTATCGATACGTAATCGATTATTAATAGTTAAACGATATAATTATTAAAAACGGTTATCTTTTACCTTTAATAAATACTTTAAGGAAAAACGTAAGTAAAGTTAAATAATTTACCGCCTTAAACCTTCGAAACGGTTATTACCGTATTAAAATAATAAAAGGAAAAAAATAAAAAATTACCTTTCGAACGATATATAAGTATTACGAATATAAAATTATGCCTTTAAAATTTATTAATACCTTTATCAGTTTTTAACGCTTAATTATAATTATACTTAAGAAATTCTTAAATAAATATATTTTTATTTACCTCGACGATATCCTTATTTATTCCGAAACATTAAAAAAATATAAAAAGTATATTTTTTAAATTTTTAAAGTTTTAAATAAAGTAAATATCCGAATTAACCCCGTTAAAAATATATAATATACGTAAAAGTTAAACTATTTAAGATTTACTTTTATCTCCGGTTAAATTTAAATCCAAAATTTTAAATTAAAAATAATTAAATATTAACTTATTTTTAATAAAATAACCGTTACCGATATCCGGTAAATCTTAAGATTTACGAATTATATACGTAAATTAATTAAAAAATATAAAAATATTATTAAACCTTTAACGAAATTTACTATTAAAAGATATATTAAAAAAAATTCGAAATTTTTAAAAAAAGTTAAAAACGGTTTTTAATTATTTAAAAACGAAATTATTAAAGCGCTAATAATAAAATTCCCTAATACCGACAAAAGGAAACGCTTTAAAATAAACGCTTTAAATTATACTTTAAGCGCAGTTTTAAAGTAATAAAAAGATAATAAAAAATAATACTTAATAACTTATTATTTTAAAACTTTTCGGAACGTAAAATTCCGATATAAGATTTACGACAAAAAGCTGCTAATAATTATTAACGTTTTTAAAAAATAAAAACTTTTTTTAATAAAACTAAAAAACTTTTCAATATTTATTTAAATTACAAAAACTTTACCCGGTTTATAACGATTTAAAAGTTAAACAAACGTTACGAAATTTAAATAATTTTTTTATCGAAATATACTTTTTAAATTTACCGTATTAAAAGGAAAAAAAATCTAAGGAAATATTTTAAGTCGTAAAGGAAATTACGACTTTAAAGTTCCGAAACGTCGAATACAAATACTGCAACAAATTAAAAACGGTACTTTACGGTTATATAAAATATTAAAACAATTTATCTTAAACTTTTTAACGAAATTCCGAAATTCTTATAATAAAAAAAAGCAAAAAAAGGTACAACAATTAAATAAATAACCCAAAAACTAGCTATTATATTATAGCAAAATTTATAGCCTTCGAAATTAATAAAAGTAATTCGTTAAAAAGTTTTACGAAAATTTATTATACGGACATTAAAATATTTTTAAAATTACTAAACGATTATAGGAAAAATACGACTTTTTAAAACTTCGATAAATTATTAAGCAAGGAATTAAAAATTACAAGATTTGCAATAAAACAAAAGTAATCCGATATAAGCTTTATAAACTTTTATAACTTATAAATATTCTTAATCTCCCTAAAGGAGACGTGACCGTGTAGATAAAATTGGATAAAATGATAAATTACTACCTTAATTCCTAGGCTTTACTAAACCCATCCCTTTCGCAAATTGCCTTATCCCGTTCCTATCCGCGTCGATTCTTGTCGAAATTCTGGACGGTCTTCGCAATCCGGAGCAGCCGGGCAAACTATCGCTCGTAATCCTCCATACATCGTTCCATAATTTGAACTTCGAAGTTATTAAGCCGGTTACCGCCTTTCCCTTCCAGTTCCCTTTCCAGTTTCGCCAATATTTTGCTTATAATCGTTATATTTTCCGCCATATATTTTTGCAAAAATCGATTTTCGTTATTTTCGCGAATCAAATCGTATCCGAAAATTAATAATCGAAGTCGATCACTTTAAAAAAGATTTTTGAAATCGATAATAGTATCGATGGTTTTAACCCGTTCGGTAATTTTATACGAATTATGTACCGTTAAGACGACAGTTTTTATAGAAATCCTGCGGTTACGGATTACCGGTATCGTATATTCGGATTTACGCAGCATACTATCTTAGGTAACTCGAAAAAATATTTTAATATCAAATACTTTTTACCTAATTATCGTACTGATATCTCCCTTTTAAGCGTAAAAACGATCGAAATTAAAGTTTTTAACCCCTTTTCTGGCTAATATCTAACATTTTTAACCGTAAGACTGGCGAGGGCTCGGAAAGATGCCGGCCTTTTATACGTAATACGGCGCAGTTAAAGGTTACTATTAAGGTTTACTTTTAAAGTTTATCTTTAAGGTTTACCGTTAAGGTTTATCTTTAAGGTTTATCTTTAAGGTTTATCCTTAAGGTTTACCGTTAAGGTTTGCCTTTAAGGTTTATTTTTAAGGTTTACCGTTAAGGTTTATGCTTAAGGTTTACCGCGCAAAGCTTAACATCTCCTGAGTTATATTGTCTAACCCTGCCGAACCGTGGGTTAGCATTTACAATAGGGTTATGATTCAGAAAGTCATTTGCTAACTTCACCAGAGCCAGCGGGCATAAGGTTCACCAGGGTCGAAGCTTATCGGCAACTACGCATCAGTCGGCTTCAAAGTGAGGCTCTATAGGACTAAGGTATCAATCTATCCTAACCGTAAAAACCATTAATCAGTTATCGTGTTCGAAGGTACTGGGTATAATATCTATCGTGCAAATTACATAGTATAATAATTTTCTATGTATTTGGCTCAGCCTGGAAAATAAGGCTTGAACCCATTCGACCTTGCATAAATATTCCCAAAAAGATTTAAAATATTATTATTTAGGATTTTATTACCGGTTTACCCTTATCAAAAAATCCCGTTACTGGAATTTAATATAATGGAATATAGGTAATCGTTAACAAATTATAACGAACTTGTTACATAACTATTTAAAAGCGTAATTAATATCCGAAAAGGATTTTTAATTTATAAGTAACAATAAAACGAAAAATAATTTAGTAATTTATTCGTTAAAGAAATTTGCGAACTTTTCTTTTAATCGCAAAACGTTATTTTTAATTAAAAACTTAAATTAATAATTAAAAAACGAATTTATTTAAATATTATTTATATAAAAAAACTATGCGTTATATATTTTCTTATTTTTTAATAAGTATACCTTTAATTTATATAATTTACCGTAATTTATTTTATTCATTTTAAGTTAATTAAATTAGATTAAATTATTAAGGTTTTGGCTAATACCGTAATTTACCGGGAATTCGTTTGCGTTAATTTTAAAAAAGTATTTTTATTTTAAAAAATTTTTAATTTGTAATATTAAATTTTTTTTAAAACTTTTTATTTTAAAAATAAAAAGGTAAAATTTTTTTTAAAACCGTTTTTTGTTATTTCTTTTTGTTAATTGGATTTATTATAATAAGTTAAACAAATAAATAAAAAAGGAAATTTTGTTTTAATTAACGGAAATTCCGAAAAATCGAATTAATTCGATTAAAAATTTTAACGTTAAATTTTTTTCTTTTAAATTACGTTTGTTTTTATAATTTTAATTATTTTTATACGGTCGGTATTTCGAATTATAATAATTATATTTGTCGTTAACGTTTATTTTATAATATATTAATTATAAATTCCTTATCGAAAATTAATAAAAACCGTAATCGGTTATAATAAAAATAATATAAAATTAAAAATAGATTTTTAACGTATTAAGAAATAATTAAAAAAGAATTAAATAAATTACGTTAACGTAAAAAAAAAACGTTTCGACGGCAAAAAAAAAAGATCGTAAAAATTTATTAAACAATTAAAACGTTTACGCTTTTAATAAAATATGTTAAAAAAAAGTTATTACGATTTTAAAGTAAAAATAGAAATTAAATTAATTAAAAAAATAAGAAAATTTAAAAAAGTAATAATATTATATAAAAATAAAATAAATTTAATTTATTTTTAAAATAAACGTTATAATAAAAATGTTTATTTTTTTCGATTAAAATATTTTAAAGTTAGATTTAAATATTAAACCGTTATTTTTTATAACGTTAACCGTATTAAAAACGGTCGGTTAAAATTTTAACGGTAAAACGTTTTAATTAAATTCTTTACGTTCGTTAAATATTTAAAAGATTTTTAAATATTTTTTTCGTATAAATATTTTTTTATTTAATTAAATATTAAATTTTATTTTTAATTATTTTAACATTTAATATTTATTTAATGTCGTATTTATCGTTATTTTTTTCGATTTCCAAATTAATTTTTAACGGAATATTTTTAAGTATTAATTTAGATAAAGAAATATAAAAAATAAAATAACGTATTACACCATTAAACGGTCCAAACCATTAAACGGGCTATTTCCTAACACTTCGCAACAACAAATTCAAATAACTTAACAACAACATATCGCATTAATTTAAATCAATCGGATTCTTCTTCGCTAAACGTATTTATAACTTTTATACAAGTACGCACATTATGCCCAAGCTTACCGCAAACGCCACATTTCCGTTCTTTGGTTTTAATCCTTTTACGACAACCCCCTCCAGCTGCTATTAGCTGCATTTTTTCACCACCCCCTTCTTTTTGGGCCAGAAGAACTTGTCCCTCTTATATAATAAGTATTCTTCCTTCTTAAAAACGTTTATTTTTAGTCTTACAACGTTTGCTTAAAATATAATTCGTTTCGCGCAATTAAACGTTTTTTTCCCGAAAAAAAGTAACTTCATACAATAGCAATATATAACCTTTTGTTACAAGTTTAACCGACTAAAATATTCTTATTAGCAAGCCACCCTATTAGTTTCCAATTTTTTTTTGCAAATTACGCGATTACTACGTTACTTTTTTGATATTTCTAAAGGTTTTCGCAGGCGGGAAATGAATGGAACCGGCGGAGGTTAGCGGGGAAACGGTCGGCGTAGGCATAACTGGAGGAACTTTCAATTCGGAAAAAACGTTATTAAAATCGAATAAAACAAAACTAGCTTTTGCAAATCCAGATTTGATATTGCTAAACGTTATGGCAGCTTAAAACGCGTCGTAGAAGCCGGCAAGAAAATCTTCTTTAGCAATGTAGGTATAATAACGTCGTATTAGGTTTTCGATATAACACAAATAAACGCGTTTTAAAACAGAAAAACAAAATATATTAAAAGGTTAAAACCGATACGAAAAATACGCAGGCATACAAAACGTAATAATATTATTATTGGCGCAATATCTTTCGAATTTTATCGAATAATAACTTTCGTAACCGTTAAGGATAAAAAAACGTTTCGAACCTTTCGTACGCGTCCGAATATGCTTATTAAAATACTGGATTTATTCGAAACCTAATTTATTTATTATCCAGCTATTATTACTTAATGCAATTTTTTAATCGGCTGTTAGCAGTAAATTATCGTAATATTAAAACTTAAGATAATTTTTTTCCGTTATAATAATAAATAACGGCATAACTTAATTTTAAAAATTAATAACTTAAATAATTATAATTTATTTTTTATTTCCTTATTACGTTTATTTAAGTTTTTTACGTTTTTCGGTATTAGTAATTATTATACCCGTTATTATAAAAAGCTTTATTAAAAATTTAATTTTATCGAAATTATAAATATCCTTTTTTGTAATACCGTATTTCGCGATTATAACCCGAATAAGCTTAAATTATTTACGAAATAATTTTGGATTTTCGGATAAGATTCGTTAATAATCGATTTTCCGATTTAAACGCGTTTAAAATTTTTTTTGCCGTTTAATAAATTTCGACGCCTAGTTAATTCCAACGCGTTTTGTAATACGTTGGGCAAGTAATAAATTTGCCATATCTTTAATATGTTAAAGCCGGACAGGAAACGTTTACGTATTTAGGTCGAGGATTCGGTCGATAATCGATTTTTTTTCGGTTACCGTTAATTTCTGCAAAAAAGGGATAATATCGGTTCGGGCGTATTTACCGTAATATTAGGCCTTTAAGGTCGATAAAACAACTTTATATATAAAACTAAGTTTCGCATAATTAAATTTCGGATTTCGTTTTTTAACTTAAATAGCTAAATTTATTTTTCCTTATTTAATAAGTCGTTCCATATTGTTAATGTTAAAAAATGGGCAATTAAAGATAAGTAATTAAAATATATGCAAAATTGGCCCGTTTAATGGTTTGGACCCTTTAATGATATGGCACGTTATATTTTTATAATTTTAGATAATAATAAGCGATAATTAATTTTAAAAATAATTTTTTTAATTTTAAACGGTTTAAGTTTTTTAAAATGAAATTTATTATTAAGTTTTTTTATTTTAATTTAAAAAATATGCGAAATTACGTTTTATTTTTGAGGTAATAAATAAAATTAATTTTTTAATTTTTTTATTATAATATTAAATTATTTTTTATTAAAAAAATCGTAATTTATTTTATAAATAGATTTATATTATTTGGATTTTCGTTATTACCGTTTTTATTCGAAAAGTTTTTACGGTTAATTTTAAAATTTCGTTTAATAATTATATATTATTATATAAAAAAAATATTTATATTTTCGTTAATAAAAATATTATAAATTATTTAAATTAATAAAAAAAATTTAATTTAATTATTTTAATAATAATTAATATAATTTTTTAAATATTATTTTAATATTTAATTTAAACGTTTTATTTATTTATTTATTTATAAGCAATATATTGTCGAAAATTTAAATTTAACGTTTATTTATTTAAAAAAGTTAATATTAAATTTTGATATAAAAATTTTATTTTTATTTAAAATAATTTTTTTTAATATTTTATATTTATCGAAATAATATCGGATAAAAGCGTAAATTAATTATTTTACCGTTACGTTTTTTTTAAAAAGTAAAAAATATTTATATTTAATAAATTTATTAATAAAGATAAACCGGTAACGTACTATACCATTAAACGGTCCAAACCATTAAACGGGCCAATTTTGCATATATTCCAATTATTTATCTTTAATTGCTTTTTTCTTAATACCAACAATATAAAACGACTTTTTAAATAAGCGAAAATAAACTTAATTATTTAGGTTAAAAAACGAAACCCGAAACTTAATTATGCGAAACTTAATTTTATATATAAAGTTACTTTATTAACCTTAAAAACTTAATATCGCGGTAAATACGTTCGAACCGATATTATCCCTTTTTTGTAAAAATTGACGGCAATCGAAAAAAAATCGATTGTCGACCGAATCCTCGACTTAAATACGCAAACGTTTCTTATTCGGCTTTAACATATTAAAAATATAACAAATCTATTACTTGCTTAACGCGTTACAAAACGCGTTAAAATTAATTAAACGTTAAAATTTATTAAATGGCAAAAAAAATTCCAAACGCGTTTAAATCGGAAAATCGATTATTAACGGATTTTATCCGAAAATTTAAAATTATTTTGCAAAAAATTCGAACTTATTCGGGTTATAATCGCAAAATACGGTATTATAAAAAAGGATATTTATAACTTCGACGAAACTAAATTTTTAATAAAACTTTTTATAATAACGGGTATAATAATTATTAATACCGAAAAATATAAAAAATTTAAATAAGCGTAATAAAAAAATAAAAAATAAATTATAATTATTTAAGTTATTAATTTTTAAAGTTAAGTTATACCGTTATTTATTATTATAACGGGAAAAAATTATCTTAGGTTTTAATATCGCGATAATTTACCGTTAACAGCCGATTAAAAAATCGTATTAAATAATAATAACTAAATAACAAATAAATTAAGTTTCGAATAAATCCAGCATTTTAATAAGTATATTCGGTCGCGTACGAAAAATTCGAAACGTTTTTTCATCTTCGACGGCTACGAAAATTATTATTTAATAAAATTCGAAAAATACTGCGCCAATAACAATATTATTACGCTTTATATACCCGCGCATTTTTCGTATCGACTTTAACCTTTTGATATATTTTATTTTTTTATTTTAAAACGCGCTTATTTACGTTATATCGAAAACCTAATACGACGCTATTATACTTACATTACTAAAAAAGATTTTCTTGCCGGCTTTTACGATACGTTTCAAATTGTTATAACGTTTAGTAATATCAAATTTGGATTTGCAAAAGCTGGTTTTATTCCATTCGATCCCAATAACGTTCTTTCCGAATTAAAGGTTTTCCCAATTGTGCCTACGCCGACCGTCTCCCCGTTAACCTCCGCCGGTTCCATTTATTCCCCGTCCGCGAAAACCTTTAAAAATATCAAGGAAATAACGTAACAATCGCGTTATTTGCAAAAAAAGATTAAAAACCAACAGGGTGGCTCGCTAATAAGAATATTTTAATCGGCTAAACTTATAACAAAAGGTTATATGTTACTATTGTATAAAGCTACTTTTCTTCGGGAAAAAAACGTTTAATTACGCGAAACGAACTATATCTTAAATAAACGTCGCAAAATTAAAAACAAACGTTTTTAAAAAAAAGGAATACTTATTATATAAAAAGGATAAGCTTTTTTGGCCCAAAAATAAAAGGGTAATGAAAAAATGCAGCTAACAGCAGCTGGAAGGAGTCGTTATAAAAGGGTTAAAATTAAGGAACGGAAGTATAACGTTTGCGGCAAGCCTGGGCATAATACGCGTACTTATATAAAAGTTATAAATACGTTTAACGAAAAAAAATCCGATTAATTTAAATTAATGCGATATATTATTATTAAGTTATTTAAATTTGTTGTTACGAAGTGCTAGGAAATGGCCCGTTTAATGGTTTGGACCGTTTAATGGTGTAATACGTTAATAAAATTTTAAATAATAATATTTTAAATTTTTTTTAAAAATATTTATAAATTATAAAAATTTATAAAATTTATATAAAATTATTTTCGTTTTATTATAAATATTATAATCTTTAATTATTTATTTAATAATTTGTCGAAATTTTAAAAAATCGTATTTTTTCCGTAATCGTTTAATAATTTTAAAAATATTTTAATATTTATATAACGGATTTTCGAAGAATTTTTTACGGAATTATTTTTCTTAATTTTAAAAAATATAAATTTTCTTATAATATAATAATTAATTTTTAAGTTATTTATTTTATTATTAATTTTTTTTTAAATTTTTTATTATGATAAACATTTCGGAATTTCGTTAAAAGTTTTAAAATAAATTGCTTTAATATTTTATATAACCGTAAAGTACCGTTTTTAATTTGTTATAATATTTATATTCGACGTTGAGAAATTTTAAAATTATAATTTTTTTTTACGATTTAAAAAAAATTTTTAAATTTTTTTTTTAATATAATAAATTTAAAAGTTATATTTCGATAAAAAATTTATTTAAATTTCGTAATATTTATTTAATTTTTAAAGTATTATAAATCGGATAAAATTTTTATAATTTAAATAAATATCGAAAAACTTTTTAATTTTGTTATAAAAAAGTTTTAATTTTTTAAAAACGTTAATAATCGTTAATAACTTTTTATCGTAAATTTTATATAAAAGTTTTACGTTTCGAAAACTTTTAAAATAATAAATTATTAAATATTATTTTTTATTATATTTTTATTATTTTACAATTACGTTTAAAGTATAATTTAAAACGTTTATTTTTAAATTTTTTTTTATCGGTATTAAGTAATTTTATTATTAACGTTTAAATAATTTCGTTTTTAAATAATTAAAAATTTTTTTTAATTTTTTTTAAAAATTCGAATTTTTTTAAATATATTTTTTAATAATAAATTTCATTAATAATTTAATAATATCTTTTTATTTTTTAATTAAATTACGGACGTAATCCGTAAATTTTAAAATTTACCGGATATTAATAATAGTTATTTTATTAAAAATAAATTAATGTTTAATTATTTTTAATTTAAAATTTAAAATTTAAATTTAATAAAAAATAAAAATAAATTTTAAATAATTTAATTTTTATATATATTATATATTTTTAACGGAATTAATTTAAAGATTTATTTTATTTAAAATTTTAAAAATTAAAAAAATATATTTTTTATATTTTTTTAACGTTTCGGAATAAATAGAAATATTATCGAAATAAACGGAAATATATTTATATAAAAATTTTTAAATATAATTATAATAAAATATTAAAAATTAATAAAAACGTTAATAAATTTTAAAAGTATAATTCGATATTTGTAATATTTGTATAATATTCGAAAAATAATTTTTTATTTTTATTATTATTATTTTGATACGGTAAAAATTATTTCGAAAATTTTATACGGTAATTTATTTAATTTTATTTATATTTTTTTTGAAATATTTATTAATATTAAAAAATAATTATTTTTAATAATAAAATTATTTAACTATCGATAATCGATTTTTTATTTATTATTTTTAATTTTAAATATTATAAATATAAAATGTTTAACGGAAAATTCGGATAATTAAATATAATCTTTTTTAAATTTAATTAAATACTTTTTTATAAAATTTTTATTTTTTTTAAAATTTTTATAATAAATCTTATAAAATTTAAAATAATAAATTTTTTAATTAATTATACGATAATTTTATTATTTATATAAAAATAATTCGTAATTTGTTTTATTTTTAAAAAGTTATTCGTATTATTAATATTTTAACTTTTTAAATTATATAATAAATTTTTTTAAACTTTTTTTTAATAAAAATTAATTCGTAATTTTAAAAAACTTAATAAATTTTTTAATTAATTAATAAATTATTAAAATTAAATTATAATATTTTTAAATTAATATCGTAACTTAATATATCAGCGATATCCTTAATAAAATATTTTTAATTTTTTTAAAAATTTATTCGTTATTATATTAAAAAAAACTTTTATTAATTATCCGTAAGTTATAAAACTTTAATTTATCTTTTTAAAAAATATAATATTTTTCGCTTATAATTAATAAAATATAAATACTTTTTATTTTAAAATTAATTATAATATTAAAAATTTAGTTTTAATGTTAAATAAAAATTTTAATTTAATTTCGAATTTTTTTTTTTATAAAATTTTAATTTATAAAATTTTTTTTATTTTAATTTTGAAATTTTTTATTATTTTTTAGTTTCGTAATTTTATTTATTAACAAATATTTTTTTTCGCAAATTTTTTGAATTATGTATTTAATATATTTATCGTTTATATAAATATATTATTTTTGTTAATTAATTTAATATTTTATTTTAATAATGTTTTATTTTTAACGGTTAAAAAAGGTTTTAATTTAAAATTAAAATTTTTACAAAATTTATTTTTTATTTTAAAAAGTTTATATATTAAATATAATATAAAAATATAATATAAATAATCTTAAATAATAACTTTTCGATTTTAATTCGAAATATAAATAATAAAATCGAAAATATTTAAATTATCGGAAAGTTTCGTTATATTTATAATTATTATTAAGCTTTATAAAGGTTTTTTCGTTTTAATTAAATTAATAATCCTAGTTTTTTTTTATTCGAAAATAAATTAAATAATTATTATCGTTATAAACCGAAAAATAAAAAATTTTATATTTATGAAAAAAATTTTATTTAAAAATTTCGGCTTTAAAATATATTATTTATTTTAAAAATTTATTAAATTTAAAATTTTTTTATTATTAATTATTAAATTTTAAATATATTTAATTATATTTAGAATATATTTTGTATTTTTATATATTTAAATAATATTTATATTTTAATTTTATAATTATTTTAAAAATTAAATTTTTAAAATAATTTTTATAAATTTTAATTATTTAATTTTAATAAATTAAATAACGTTTATATTTTAAATTATTATTTAATTTATAATAAATCGTTATAATAATATATTTTTATTAAAAGAAAATGTTTGTTTAAATTTTCTTTAATTTTCAAATATTTTTTTTAATTTTTTTAATTTTTTTAATTTTTTTAATTATTTTTAAAAATTTTTTTTTTTTTTTTTTTGCTTTTATTATTTATTTTTTATTTAACAGTTCGGAATTTTTTTCAAAATGTTTTTTTTTTAAAAAGATTTTTTAATTAAAAAACGATATTTATTTTTATAATAACTTTTTTTATTATAAATAAAGCCTTTAATATTCGCTTTAAATTTTTTTTAAATTTTAATTTTATTTTTACTATTTTAAAACTTCTTGTTAAAATTCGTTCGTTTTTTTTAAATTTTTTTTTTTAAATACTTTTTAAAAATATATCGATAGGTAATAATAATTTTATTAATATAACTTTAAAGGAGGTTTATTTTAAATATTTTATTTATTTTATCTTTAATTTATAATTTTAAGTTATTATAAAAAAGAATTAATATATTTTTTAAAAATTAAAAATTAATATAAAATAACTAAATTTAATTATATATTTAATTATTAATTTAATTTATAAAAACAAAGGTAATTATTTAACCGTATATTATTTTTATCGAAATTTTTAAATAAAATTTATATTTTTTTTATAAAATATTTATAATTACCGAAAATATAATTAACTAAAAAAAAATTACTTAAAATAATTTATAAAATAATTATTTATAATAAATTCGTATTATAAAAAAACTTTTTTAATAAAGAATTAAATAATAATTATTATTTTTTAATAATTTTTCGTAAAAAGATTTTTATAAAATTTAAAATAAAATTTAATTTAAATTAAAATTTATTTATTTATTTATAATATTATTATCAAATATTGAGAAAAGTAATTTATAATTTTTAATTTTTGATATTTTATAATAAATAAAAAATAACATAATATTTTGCTAAAATTAATTTATATTAAATAAAAATAATATCGAATTTTTTTTTTTACCGTTTAAAATTTTATTATTAAAGTATGTCATTTATTATTAATCGTAAATTTTTATTTTTTATTTTTCAAATTATCGAATTTTTTTTTTCCTTTTCCGGTTCGTTTTTTTAAACCTTAATAATTTTCTTAAAAACCGGAAAAAATTATTATAAAAAAAAAAGTTTTCCTTAAAACCGAATAATAAAAAAAGTTATATTATCGATTAAAAAAAAGATTTTTTAAATAAAAAATAAAATATTTTAATTTAAATATTAATTATTTATTAATAAAAATAAGCGAAAATATCGTTTATTTTTTAAATATCGTTTTATAATATCGTTTTTATTAAATTTAAAAAAGTTTTTATGTAATTAAATTTTAAATTATCCGTTAATTATTAATTAAAAAATTATTAAAATATAATAAATTTATCATATAATTATTTAAAAATATAATTAAGATTTGAAAAAAGTTTTTAATTTATAAATAATAATAAAACGAAAAATAATTTAATAATTTATTCGTTTAAAAAATTTATTAATTTTTCTTTTAATTATAAAATATTATATTTAATTAAAATTTTAAATTAATAATTAAAAAATAAATTTATTTAAATATTATTTATATAAAAAAACCGTTTATTATATATATTTTTATTTTTTAATAAATATATTTTTATTTTATATAATTTATTATATTTTATTTTATTTATTTTAAATTAATTAATTTATATTAAATTATTATAATTTTAATTAATTTTATAATTTAAATTAAATAAAATAAAGGTTTTCGTTAATTTTAAAAAAATATTTTTATTATAAAAATTTTTAATTCGTAATATAAATTTATTAAATATAAATATTTTTTATTTTTTTAAAAAAATATAACGGTAAAATAATTAATTTATATTTTTATTCGATATTATTTTAATAAATATAAAATATTAAAAAAAATTATTTTAAATAAAAATAAACTTTTTATATTAAAATTTAATATTAATTTTTTTAAATAAATAAATATTAAATTTAAATTTTTAATAATATATTATTTATAAATAAATAAAAAAATAAAATATTAATATTAAACGTTAAAATAATATTTAAAAAATTATATTAATTATGAATAAAATAATTAAATTAAAATTCTTTTATATATTTAAATAATTTATAATATTTTTCTTAACAAAAATATAAATATTTTTCTTTATATAACGATATATAATTATTAAGCAAAAATTTAAAGGCCAAAATAATTATTAAACGAAATTTTAAAATTAACCGTTAAAAGTTTTCGTATAAAAACGATAATAATTAAAATTTAAATAATATAAATCTGTTTGTTCTCCTTAAAGGAAACGTAACCGTATAGACAAAATTGGATAAAATGATAGATTACTACCTTAATTCCTAGGCTTTATTAAACCTATCCCTTTCGCAGATTGCCTTGTCCCGTTCTTATCCGCGTCGATTCTTGTCGAAATTCTGGACGGTCTTCGCAATCCGGAACAACCGGGCAAACTATCGTTCGTAATCCTCCATATATCGTTCCATAATTTAAACTTCGAAATTGTTAAGCCGGTTACCGCCTTTCCCTTTTAGTTCCTTTTCCAGTTTCGCCAATACTTTGCTTATAATCGTTATATTTTCCGCTATATATTTTTATAAAGATCGATTTTCGTTATTTTCGCGAATTAAATCGTATCCGAAAATTAATAATCGAAGTCGATTATTTTAAGAAAGATTTTTGAAATCGATAGTGGTATCGATGGTTTTAGCCCGTCCGGTAATTTTGTGCAAATTATATACCGTTAAGACGACAGTTTTTGTGGAAATCCTGCGGTTACGGATTACCGGTATCGTATATTCGGATTTGCGCAGCATACTGTTTTAGGTAACTCGAAAAGGCGTAAGGACGATCGAGATTGGCGAGGGCTCGGAAAGATGCCGGCCTTTTATACGTAGTACGGCGCAGTTAAAGTTTATTATTAAGGTTTGTTTTTAAGGTTTATCCTTAAGGTTTACCGTTAAGGTTTGCCTTTAAGGTTTATCTTTAAGGTTTATCTTTAAGGTTTACCGTGTAAAGCTTAACATTTCCTGAGTTATATTGTCTGTAAGGTACTTTGTATAAGGTCGACTAAATCGACCGTATGCTAATGGAAGCTCGGACCTTCAAGGACCCTGCCGAACCGTGGAGCCAGCGGGCATAAGGTTCACCAGGGTCGAAGCTTATCGGCAACTACGCATCAGTCGGTTTCAAAGTAAGGCTTTATGGGACTGAGGTATTAATCTATCCTAACCGTGAAAATTATTGATTAGTTATCGTGTTCGAAGGTACTGGGTATAGTATTTATCGTGCAAATTACATCGTGTAATGATTTTCTGTGTATTTGGCTCAGCCTGGAAAATAAGGCTTGAACCCATTCGACCTTGCATAAATCCCTTTGTAAAATAAATTATAATTTTTTAATAAAAAATAACTTAATATTATAATAAAAAAATTAAAAAATTAATTTTATCGAAAATTTTTTTTTATTTATTACGTTAAAAATAAAATATCATTTTAAATATTTTTTAAATTAAAGTAAAAAAATTTAATTTATTTAAAAGCGATAAAATTATTTTTAAAATTAATTATTAATTATTATTATTTAAAACGCTAAAAATATATTTTATTTTTTATATTTTTTTATTTAACTTAATATTTAAAAATATGTTATTAAAAATTAATTTAAAATTTGGAAAAAATAATAATAAATATAAAATTAAATAAACATTAAATTTTAAAATAATTAAAAATAAAGTCCAATATTTAATAAAATAAAATAAATATTTAAAAACTTTTTAAATATTTAATAAACGCGAAAAATTTAATTAAAATATTTTATTATTAAACTTTTAACCGATCGTTTTTAACGTAATTAACGTTATAAAAAATAATAACTTCATATTTAATTTTAATTTTAAAACGTTTTAAGCGAAAAAAAATAAATTTTTTTATTATAACGTTTATTTTAAGAATAAATTAAACTTATTTTATTTTTATACGGCGTTAATTTTTTTAAAATTCTTTTTTTAATTAATTTAATTCCTAATTTTTTTTTTTAAAATCGTAATAGATTTTTTTTAATACGTTTTATTAAAAACGTAAACCTTTTAATCGTTTAATAAATTTCTGTAATTTCTTTTTTGCCGTCGAAATATTTCTTTTTAATATTAACGTAATTTATTTAATTCTTTTTTAATTATTTTTAAATACGTTAAAAATTTATTTTTAATTTTACGTTATTTTTATTATAATTAATTACGTTTTTTATTAATATTTAGCAAAATTTTATAATTAGTATATTATATAATAAACGTTAATAACGAATATAATTATTATAATTTAAAATATTAATTATATAAAAATAATTAAAATTATTAAAACAAACGTAATACGAATATAAAAATATTTTAACGTTAAAATTTTAAATTAAATTAATGCGATTATTGGGGAATTTCCGTTAATTAAAATGAAATTTCTTTTTTTATTTATTTATTCGATTTATTATAATAAATTTAATAAATTAAAATAAAATAACAAAAAACGGTTCGAAATAAAAAAATATTTACTTTTTTTATTTTTAAAATAAAAATTCTTAAAAAAAGACAATAATATTACGAATTAAAAATTTTCCAAAATACAAATATTTTTTTAAAATCAAGGTAAACGAATTCCGAATCAATTACGACATTAATTAAAATTTTAATAATTTAATATAATTTAAATAAATTTAAAAAAAAATTGTAACAAATTTTATAAATTAAAAATATATTTATTAAAAAATAAAAAAATTTATAACAAATAGTTTTTTTATATAAATAATACTTAAATAAATTCGTTTTTTAATTATTAATTTAAGTTTTTAATTAAAAATAATATTTTTTAATTAAAAAGAAAATCCGTAAATTTTTTTAACGCTTAAATTATTAAATTATTTTTTGCCTTATAATTACTTATAAATTGAAAACCTTTTTCGGATATTATTTATATTTTTAAATAATTATATAATAAATTCGTTATAATATAATAATATAATTATAATAATTTAAATATAATATTTAACCCGTTAAAAAACGTAAATAAATATATAAAATTTATATTTATAAACGAAATTTTAAATGTACCGCTTTTTTAAGCTGTAATATACAAAATTATATAAATTATTTTTATTACGTATATAAAATTATAATTTTTAAAAAAAAACCAAATTATAAGATTAAAGTTAAATTAAAATACATACGAAAATAATTTAAAAAATACCTTAATTTTTTTTTATTTTCGATTATTTCGGATTAAATATTTATAATTTTCGTAAATAAGTTTTTATTAATACGTTAATTAAAACTTTTAACAAAAAATAATGCCGTTATTTTTAAATTAACTAGATCGTCGTAAGAAACTATTTATTTATTATTATCGAAAAAGAAAAACTGCAAATTATTTTCGAATATTTTAATTTTTATATAAAAAATTAAAATATTTAAATTTTTTTAATTATTATAAAAACATTTATGATAAACGTTTTTTATAAATATAAATAATAAATTATAAAATTATTATTATATTTACCGGATTTTATTTATATTATTTTTAATAATTAAAAATTAAAAAGTTATTATTTATTTTATAAAATTTATTAATTTTTTTTATTACGAATTAAAAAAAATTTTTTACTTACGTAAAAATACTTTATAATTAAATTTTAAAAATAAATATTTTAATATTTCGATATAATTTAAAAACTTTAATAAATTTACGATATATTTATACAAAATTAAAAAATATATATTAAATAAATCTTTTTTATAAATAATATTTATTTAATTTCCTTTTTTAATTATTAATTTAAGTTTTTAATTAAAAATAATATTTTTTAATTAAAAAAAATTTCGTAAATCTTTTTAATAAATAAATTATTAAATTATTTTTTATTTTATTATTATTTATAAATTAAAATTTTTTTTCGTATATTATTTATGTTTTTAAATAATTATATAATAAATTTATTATATTTTAAAAAAATTTTAATTAATAATTAATAAATAATTTAAAATTTAATTAAATCTAAATTTTTTTAAATTTAATAAAAACGATATTATAAAGCGATATTTAAAAAATAAATAATATATTTAATTATTTTTATTAATAAGTTATTAATATTTAAATTAAAATATTTTACCTTTTATTAAAATTCTTTTTTTTTTAATTAATAATATAACTTTTTTTATTATTCGGTTTTAAGGAAATTTTTTTTAATAATAATTTTTTCCGGCTTTTAAAAAAATTATTAAAATTTAGGAAAGTAAATCGGAAAAAAAAAGAAATTCGATAATCCGAAAAATAAAGAATAAAAATTTACGGTTAATAATAAATTACGTATTTTAATAACTGAATTTTAAACCGTAAAAAAGGGAAATGTTAAACTTTTTTATTAATAAAAATTTGCGATATTATTTTTATTTTACGTAAATTAATTCCGTAAAAATATTATTTTATTTTTTATTTATTACAAAATATTAAAAATTAAAAATTACAAATTAATTTCTTTAAAATTTTATAATAACATTATAAATATAAAAAAAAATTTAATTTAAATTAAATTTTATTTTAAATTTTATAAAAATATTTTATAAAAAAATATTAAAAAATAATAATTATTTTTTAATAATTTATTAAAAAATATTTTTTTAACCCGGATTTATTATAATAATTATTTTATAAATTATTTTAATTAATTTTCCGATTTAATTAATTATATTTTCGATAATCATAAATATTTTAAAGAAAAAATATAAATTTTATTTAAAAATTTTAATAAAAAATAATATATAATCGAATAATTATATTTTTTTTAATAAATTAAAATAATAATTAAATATACGATTAAATTTAATTACTTTATATTAATCTTTAATTTTTTAAAAAGCGTATTATTTTATTTTTTTTATAATAATTTAAAATTATAAATTAAAAATAAAATATATAAAGTACTTAAAATTGGTTTTTTTCAGAATTATATTAATAAAATTATTATTACTAATTAACGTATTTTCAAAAAATATTTAAAAAAAAAGATTCGATAAAAAAAAAGTCGAAATTTTAATAATAAGTTTTAAAAAAGGAAAAATAAAATAAAATTTAAAAAAAACGAATATTATTTTTAAAAAATCTAAAAAAATAAGTTAAATATTAAATATTTTAACTATAATAAAAAAGGTTATTATAAAAATAAATATCGTTTTTTAATTAAAAAAAAATCCAAAAAAGGAAAAATTTGGAAAAAAAAACTTAAATAATTAAAGAAAAAATAAATAAAAAAAAATAAAAAAATAAAAAGTTAATTTTAAATTTTTTTTTAAAAAATTTTATTATAAGAATTTATTATAAATTAAACGATAATTTAAAATATAAACGTTATCCGATTTATTAAAATTAAATAATTAAAATTTATAAATATTATTTAAAATAATTAATTTTTAAAATAATTATAAAATTAAAATATAAATATTATTTGGATATATAAAATTAAAAAATATATTACGAATATAATTAAATATATTTAAAATTTAATAATTATAAATAAAAATTTTTTGAATTTAATAAATTTTTAAAATAAGTAAGATATTTTAAAACCGAAATTTTTAATTAAAATTTTATTAATAAATACGAACTTTTTTATTTTTCGGTTTATAATAATAATAATTATTTAATTTATTTTGGAAAAAAATTTTTATAATTATTAACCCGATTAAAATAAAAACCTTTTTATAAAACTTAATAATAATTATAAATATATCGAAATTTTCCGATAATCCGAATATTTTTAATTTTATTATTTATATACCGATTTAAATTAAAACCGAAAAATTATTACTTAAAATTATTTATATTATATTTTTATATTATATTTAATATATAAATTTTTAAATATAAAAATAAATTTTATAAAAATTTTAATTTTAAATTAAAAACTTTTTTAAACGTTAAATATAAAAATTATTAAAATAAAATATTAAATTAATTAATAAAAATAATATATTTATATAAACGATAAATATATAAAATACTGCATTAAAAAAATTTATAAATAAAAACGTTTTTTAAGAAATAAAATTACTATAAAAATCCTACGGTTACGGATTACCGGTATCGTATATTCGGATTTACGCGGCATATTATCTTAAATAACTCGAAAAAGCGTAAAAACAATCGAACCGTAAAACTGGCAAGGGCTCGGAAAAATGCCGGCCTTTTATACGTCATACGACGCCGTTAAAGTTTATTATTAAGGTTTGCTTTTAAGGTTTATCCTTAAGATTTACCGTTAAGGTTTATCTTTAAGGTTTATCTTTAAGGTTTATCTTTAAGGTTTATCTTTAAGGTTTACCGTTAAGGTTTGCCTTCAAGGTTTATTTTTAAGGTTTACCGTTAAGGTTTATCCTTAAGGTTTACCGCGTAAAGCTTAATATTTTTTAAGTTATATTGACCCTGCCGAACCAGCCAACGGGCATAAGGTTCACCAGGGTCGAAGCTTATCGGCAACTACGCATATAAGCCTCCCAAGCCGACATCAATCGAGAAATTGCGTGCTTACGGAAGCCTAGCAGTCGGCTTTGAAGTGAGGCTTTATGGGACTAAGATATCAATCTATCCTAACCGTAAAAACCATTAATCAGTTATCGTGTTCGAAGGTACTGGGTATAATATCTATCGTGCAAATTATATCGTATAATGATTTTCTGTATATTTGGCTCAGCCTGGAAAATAAGGCTTGAACCCATTCGACCTTGCAAGAAATAAAATTACGAAATTAAAAAACGATAAAAATTTTTAAAATTATAATTAATTTTAAAATAAAAAGTAATTTTATTTTATTAATTATAATCGAAAAATATTATAAATTACGGATAATTTAAAAAAAAAATTTTAATATAATAATAAATAAATTTTTAAAAAAAATTAAAAAAAATTTAATATAAATTTAAAATTATTAAAATTATTTTATTTTAGATATCGCCGACATTTTAAACCGTAATATTATTTTGGGAATGACGTAATTTAATTTTAATAACTTATTAATTAATTAAAAAATTTATTAATTTTTTTAAAATTACGAATTAATTTTTTTTTTAAAAAAAGTTTTAAATTTTTTTTATATAATCCGAAAAATTAAAATATTAAATTTTATTAATATTATATTTTTAAAATATTAACGTTTTAAACGATTTTTTAAAAATAAAAAAATTACGAATTATTTTCATACGGCTAATAAAATTATAGTATATTTATTAAAAAAAATATTATTTTAAGCTTTATAAAATATATTATATAAATTTTAAAAAAAATAAAGATTTTATAAAAAAGTAAATAATTAAATTTAAAAAAAAGTTATATTTAATTATTCGAATTTTTTATAAAATATTTTATATTTATAATATTTAAAATTAAAAACGGTAAATAAAAAATTGATTAAAATAAAAATTTATTTTATCGTCGCGTAATTAATTATCGACAGTTAAATAATATTATTATTAAAAACGGATATTTTTTAATTTTAATAAATATTTTAAAAAAAAACGTAAATAAAGTTAACGTTTTACATAAGTACGCGCAACATACAAGCATACGTAACACTTTTTTAGCTATTTTAACTATATATCTTTAATTGCCTATATCTTAATAACCATAATATAAAGCGCTTTATAAAAAAAGCGAAAATAAACTTAGTTATTTAAGCTAAAAAACGAAATCCGAAACTTAATTATAAAAAACTTAGTTTTATTTATAAAATCCTATTTTTTACTTTAGCATACCGTATTACCGATAAACGCGCCCGAACTGATTTTACCTATTTTTCGTAAAGATTAACGCCGACCGAAAAAAAATCGATTATCGACCGAATCCTAAATTTAAATACGCGAACGTTTCCTGTTCGGCTTTAATACGTTAAAAATATAATTAATATATTACTAGCTTAACGCGTTATAAAACGTATTAAAATTAATTAGGCGTCGAACTTTGTTAAACGGCAAAAAAAACTTAAAACGTATTTAAATCGGAAAATCGATTATTAACGGATTTTATCCGAAAATTTAAAAGCATTTCGCAAATAGTTCGAACTTATTCGGGTTACAATCGCGAAATACGGTATTGCAAAAAAGGATATTTACAACTTCGACGAGACTGAATTTTTAATAAAACTTTTTATAATAATGGGTATAATAATTATTAATACCGAAAAACGGAAAAAATTTAAATAAACGTAATAAAAAAATAAAAAATGAATTATAATTATTTAAGTTATTAATTCCTAAAGTTAAGTTATACCGTTATTTATTATTATAACGAAAAAAAATTATTTTAAATCTTAATACCGTAATAACTTATTGCCAATAACCGATTAGAAAATTGCATTAAGTAATAATAGCTAGATAACATATAAATTAAGTTTCGAATAAATCCAGCATTTTAACAAGGATATTCGGACGCGTACGAAAAATTCGAAACGTTTTTTCATCTTCGACGGCTACGAAAATTATTATTCGATAAAATTCGAAAAGTACTGCGCCAATAATAACATTATTACGTTTTATATACCCGCGTATTTTTCGTATCGGCTTTAACCTTTTAATATATTTTATTTTTTTATTTTAAAACCTACTTATTTATATTATATCGAAAACTTAATACGACGTTATTATATTTATATTACTAAAGAAAATTTCCTTGCCGGCTTTTACAACGCGTTTTAAGTTGCCATAACGTTTAATAATATTAAATCTAAATTCGCAAAAACTAGGTTTATTTTATTCGATCTTAATAACGTTTTTTTCGAATTAGAAGTTCCTTTAATTATATTTACGTTAACCGTTTTCCCGTTAACCTTCGCCGGTTCCATTTTACCTTTCGCGAAAACCTTTAAAAATATCCGTAAAATAATAAAATAAGGATAATACTTATAAAGGAAAATTAAAAATTATTAAGGTAATTCGTTAATAAAAATATTTTAATCGGTTAATTTTGTAATAAAAGGTTATATATTACTGTTATATAAAGCTGCTTTTTTCCGGGAAGAAAACGTTTAATTACGCGAAACGAACCATATTTTAAACAAACGTCGTAAGATTAAAAATAAACGTTTTTAAAAAGGAAAAATACTTATTATATAAAAGGGATAAGCTTTTTTGGCCCAAAAAAAAAGGGGTAATGAAAAAATGCAGCCAATAGCAACTGGAAGGGGTTATCGCAAAAGGGTTAAAATTAAGGAACGGAAATGTGGCGTCTGCAGTAAGCCCGGACATAATGCGCGTACTTATAAAGAAGTTGTAGATATATCTAGCCAAAAAGAATCCGATTAATTTGAATTAATGCGATATGTTGTTGTTAAGTTATTTGAATTTGTTGTTGCGGAGTGCCAAAAAGTGTTGCGCGTGCTTGTGTGTTACGCGTGCTTGTGTGGGACGTTAAATAATTTATTATATTAAATTTTCGAAATAAGTATTACCGTATTAAAATAAAAAAAATAAAAAAAATAAAAAATTATTTTTTAAACGATATACGGATATTACGAATATTAAATTATATTTTTAAAACTTATTAACGTTTTTCTTAATTTTTAACATTTAATTATAATTATATTTAGGAAATTCTTAAATAAATATATTTTTATTTATCTCGACGATATCCTTATTTATTCCGAAATATTAAAAAAATATAAAAAATATATTTTTTAAATTTTTAAAATATTAAATAAAATAAATATCCGAATTAATTCCGTTAAAAATATATAATATACGTAAAAGTTAAATTATTTAAACTTTATTTTTATTTCCGATTAAATTTAAATTTTAAATTTTAAATTAAAAATAATTATTACCGCTATCTAATAAATTTTAAAATTTACGGATTACGTACGTAATTTAATTAAAACATATAAAAATATTATTAAATTATTAACGAAACTTATTATGAAAAAATATATTAAAAAAGAATTCGAATTTTTTAAAAAAATTAAGGAAATTGTTTAATTATTTAATAACGAAATTATTAAAATATTAATAATAAAATTACCTAACGCCGATAAAAAAAAACGTTTAAAAATAAACGTTTTAAATTATGCTTTAAATATAATTTTAAAGCAAAGAAAAAATAATAAAAAATAATATTTAATAACTTATTATTTTAAGGCTTTTTAAAACGTAAAATTCCGCTATAAAATTTACGATAAAAATTTATTAATAATTATTAACGTTTTTAAAAAATAAAAACCTTTTAATATTTATTTAAATTATAAAAATTTTATTCGGTTTATAACGATTTAAAAGTTAAATAAACGTTACGAAATTTAAATAATTTTTTTATTATAATATAATTTTTAAATTTATTATCTTAAAAAGAAAAAAAATATTTAAATAAATATCTTAAATTATAAAAAAAATTACGATTTTAAAGTTCCGAAACGTCGAATATAAATATTGCAATAAATTAAAAATAATACCTTACGGTTATATAAAATATTAAAATAATTTACTTTAAAATTTTATATAAAATTCCGAAATTTTTATAATAAAGAAAAATAAAAAATAAAATTAATAATTAAATAAATAACTTAAAAATTAATTGTTATATTATAGCAAAATTTATATTTTTCGAAATTAATAAAAATAATTCGTTAAAAAGTTTTATAAAAATTTATTATACGGATATTAAAATATTTTTAAAATTATTAAACGATTATAAGAAAAATATAACTTTTTAAAACTTTAACGAATTATTAAATACGTAATTAAGGATTATAATATTTGTAATAAGATAAAAGCAATCCGATATAAGCCTTATAAATTTTTACAGCTTATAAATATTTTAAAAAAGGTTTAAAATATTATTATTTAGGATTTTATTACCGGTTTACCTTTATTAAAAAATCCCGTTACTAAAATTTAATATGATGGAATATGGGTAATCGTTAACAGATTTATCAAATATAAGTACTTTTTACCTTTTAAAGGAAATATAACGGTAAAATAACTAGTTTACGCCTTTATCCGATATTATTTCGCCAAATATAAGATATTAAAAAAATTTATTTTAAATAAAAACATGCTTTTTATATTAAAATTTAATATTAATTCTTTTAAGTAAATAAGCGTTAAGCTTAAGTTTTTTATAATATATTACTTATAAACAAATAAATATATCAAACGTTCAAATTAAATATTAAAACAATATTTAAAAAATTATATTAATTATTAGCAAAATAATTAGGTTAAACTTTTTCCATTAGCTTAAATAATTTATAATACTTTTATTAACGAAAATATAAGTATTTTTCCTTATATAGCGGTATATAATTACTCAGTAAAGATTTAACGGCCAAAATAGTTATTAAATAAAGTTTTAAAATTAACCGCAAAAACTTTTCGTACAAAAACGGTAATAACTAAAATTTAAATAGTATAAGTCTGCTTATAAAATAAGTTACGATTCTTTTAACAAAAGATAACCCAGTATTATAATAAGAAAAGAATTAAAGGATTAATTTTGTCGAAAAGAAATAAGGCTTATTTATTACGTTAAAAACAAAACGTAACTTCGAATATTTTCCAAATTAAAATATAAAGACCTAATAATAAATTTGATTTTAGAAAGCTTGGTCCGTTTAAAATCGATAAAGTTATTTTTAAAATTAATTATCGACTGTTACTATTTAAAACGATAAAACTATATTTTGTTTTCTATATTTCTTTGTTTAAACCAATATTTAAAAATGCTTTATTGGAAATTAGTTTGGAAATCGAAAAAGACGACGAAAAGTACGAAGTTGAACGAATATTAGATTTTAGGGTAATTAAAGATAAGGTTTAATATTTGATTAAATGGAAAGATTATTTATACGAAGAAAATACTTGGGAACTTTTTAAGTACTTAACGAATGCGAAGGATCTGGTTAAAACGTTTTACCGTTAAAATCTTGACCGACCGTTTGTAACGCGGCTAAGGTTGTAGGGGATAACGGCTTAATACTTAAATCCAGCAGCTTTTGGCGTTTTAATTGAAGAAAGCGATGCTTCCGTTATGGCATTAATTTCGGAAGCAAGCCGAGCTTATTTTGTTTTTATGCGACGTTATTCTTTTTTCGTTTTTTCTTTTTCTTTTAATTGATTTAATTTTAAACCTTTTTTTAACATTTTAAAGTTTTTTTCTTGAGAAAGTTTTGTTAAAAACGTAGGCGCTTTAATTTCTTAATAAATTCTTTCGTTTTTCTTCCCGTCGTTTCCTAGTAGGCCAAAAATTTATTTTTAAGTTTTTGCTGTTTTTTTTCCAAGCGAGATTGCACTTTATTTACCTTTTTTAACGAGTTTATGATTAAAACGTTACAAGAAGAACGCTGGCGACGAATACAGCAGTTGCAACTTGAAAATTCGATTGTAAAGGAACAGCCGGTTTTTTCGAAACGGATATAGTTGGAATATAAAAAACCTTCCGTACCAAAGCTTTTAATTAAATCGGTACGGATATTTTTGGAGTTTCGTTAATCCAGACGGAAGTTTCTTTTCTATTTCTGCGCGCGATTTGGCATGTCGAAAGATTAGCAAAAAGGGTTTTAAAAAGTTAGATTCCGCCCGGAAGGTTTCTTACCGTTTTATTTTTGGGACAAAGATTTTGGGAAAAGGGAAATGGTATTACGAATTAGGACTTGCTTTCCCTGTTTAGGCGAGGACACCTTACGGTTAAACTCCGGAAGCAGGTATTTTGGCATTTCGATATAATCTGGAGGATTTGATAAATTTGGACCAGATTACATAGATCCAGCAGATCTACGACATACCTATAGAAAACCAAAGGATATATATTGGATGGGTTTCTCCTGTAAATAGCACCTACTTAGTTTCGCTTTTTAGTTATTAATTTAAGTTTTTAATCAAAGGCGACGTTCTTTAATTGAAAAAAAAGTTCGCAAATTTCTTTAACGAACAGATTATTAAATTATTTTTCGCCTTATTGTTACCTGCAAATTAAGAACCCCTTTCGGATACTAATCACGCTTCCAGGTGGTTGTGTGACAGGTTCGTTACACTTTCGCAATAAAAAAAATTAACTTTATAAGTTAACTTTAAAACTATTTAATATAACTTTACGCCATATAGGCGCCAGTATAACGGCAAAGATCCTTAACGTAATCGATATTTATGGGATCAAAAAGAAAATCGGTTACTTTACTTTCGATAACGTGAAAAATAACGATACAATAATAAAAGTAATTGGTGGCGAGCTCGGCTTTAACGGGGCTTACCGCCGTAACCGTTATATAAGCTATACGCTTAACTTCTTTACGAAAGCGCTGTTATTTAGCGACGATATTAAAACGTTCGAAGCTTTTATATACCGCGAAAAAACGCTTACCATTATCGAATACGAACTTTGGCGTAAAAAAGGCCTTATCGAAAAGCTTTATAACCTAATTATTATTATTTATCGGTCCGATAGGTTTACGAATATGCTGCGCATTATTTAAGCAAATTAAATCGTTACTTTTAATAATTTACGGATCAAAACGCAAAAGCCCTTTAATATAAAGCTTAATAACGTAACGCGTTAACTTTCGTAATTATATATAATCCGCCGAACGCTTACGCTACGTCCATTTTTCGATAACGTCACACATAAGCACGCGTAACACACAAGCACGCGCAACACTTTTTGGCACTCCGCAGCAACAAATTCAAATAACTCAACAACAATATATTGCATTAATTCAAATCAATCAGATTCTTCTTGGCTAGATGTATTTATAACTTCTTCATAAGTACGCGTATTATGTCCGGGCTTGCCGCAAACGCCATACTTCCGTTCCTTGGTTTTAACCCTTTTGCGACGACCCTTTCCAGCTGCTATTAGCTGTATTTTTTTACTACCCCCTTCTTTTTGGGCCAGAAAAGCTTATCCCTTTTGTATAATAAATGTTCCTCTTTTTTAAAAACGTTTATTTTTGGTTTTGTAACGTTTGTTTAAAATATGGTTTGTTTCGCGTAATTAGACGTTTTTTTCCCGGAAAAAAGCAGCTTTATATAATAGTAATATATAACCTTTTATTATAAAATTAGCCGATTAAAATATTTTTATTAGCGAATTACCTTAATAATTTTTAATTTTCCTTTATAAATATCGTCCTTATTTTATTACTTTACGGATATTTTTAAAGGTTTTCGCAGGGGGTAAAATGGAACCGGCGGAGGTTAACGGGGAAACAGTTGGCGTAGGCATAATTAAAAGAACCTCCAATTCGGAAAAAACGTTATTAGGATCGAATGGAACAAACTTAGCTTTTGCGAATCCAGATTTAATATTATTAAACGTTATGGCAGCTTGAAACGCGTCGTAAAAGCCGGCAAAGAAATTTTCTTTGGTAATATAAATATGATAACGTTATATTAAGTTTTCGATATAACGTAAATAAGTACGTTTTAAAACAGAAAAATAAGATATATTAAAAGGTTAAAGCCGATACGAAAAATGCGCGGGTATATAAAACGTAATAATATTATTATTGGCGTAATATTTTTCGAATTTTATCGAATGGTAACTTTTGTGGCCGTCGAGGATAAAAAAACGTTTCGAACCTTTCGTACGCGTCCGAGTATGCTTGTTAAAATGCTGGATTTATTCGAAACCTAATTTATTTATTATTTAACTATTATTACTTAATATAATTTTTTAATCGGCTGCTAACAATAAATTATCGCGGTATTAAGATTTAAGATAATTTTTTTCCGTTATAATAATAAATAACGGTATAACCTAATTTTAAAAATTAACAACCTGAATAACTGTAACTTATTTTTTATTCCCTTATTACGTTTATTTAAGTTTTTTACGTTTTTTGGCATTAGTAATTACCATGCCCGTTATTATGAAAAATTTTATTAAAAATCTAATTTCGTTAAAGTTATAAATATCCTCTTTTACGATACCGTACTTCGCGATTGTAGCCCGAACAAGCTCGAACCATTTACAAAATGCTTTTGGATTTTCGGATAAGATCCGTTAATAATCGATTTTCCGATTTAAACGCGTTTTAAGTTTTTTTTGCCGTCTGACAAAGTTCGACACCTAATTAATTCCAACACGTTTTTGTAACGAACCTGTCATACATCCACCTGGAGGTATGAGCAGTATCCGAAATGGGATCTTGATTTGCAGGTAACAATAGTGCAAGAAATAATTCAGTAATCTGTTCGTTAAAGAGGTTTGCGGACTTTTCCCTTAATCGGAAAACGGTACCTCTGACTAAAAGCTTAGATTAATAGCTAAGGAATAAAAACTAAATAGAAACTATCTATACGCAAAACCTTTTATTATATACTCCTTTAATATTAAATAAATATGCCTATAATCTTTTGGCTTTACCAAATTACCCAGATCCTTTGATTTGGTTAATCTATTAAATCAAACAAATTACGTAATTACGTAATTTGACAAGGATTTACTTATCGTAAAAGTTCTTTCCAATACAAACTGCCAAATAAATCGTAATATTATTTTCCTCCTTTCAGGATTTTTGTCCCTAAAGATAAAAATGTAAATATCCCTCCTTACTTCCAATTAAAACCGTTTTTTTTAACTGCCAGCTTACTATAATGGGTCGTGTAAAAAAACAAGCGCGTAAAGTACGTACAAACCAGCGTTAATTTTGCAACAGCCGTTCGGACTTTATCCGTACCTACGGTTTTAAGGTTTTGCCCTATTCCAGCTATTTATCACTTGGAAAGGAATAATGTTACATAATAAAAAATTCGTTAAACTGTTACTATTGCACTCGTCGTTAACGTTATTGTAACGGAAACGCTATTATTATATTCTCCTTAGAAAACATTAGGTCGAAACGTAACCGTTTCCAAAAGGAACGTTACGCTGCCGAGGACGAACTCGTAAAATTATAACGGAAGTTTCAAAAAAAGATATTAAAAAGGATAAACAAGTTGCAACGGTTGCGTCGTTAAGAAGATATTTTAAAGAAAAAGGCGTTTAAAATATTAAAAAAAGGTCACAAACTGGACCAATTAGAAAAAAAAAAAAGGATAGAAAAAAAGCAGCAGCGCATAAAGGAAAAGTAAGCGCGGCTTGCTTCTGAAATTAACGCCAACATGAAAACGTCCGCTTCCTTCGATTAAAACGCCGAAGGTTTAAATCTGGAGGTTAGGCCGTTATTGCCTACAACTTTAACTACGTTGGAGTTAGTCGGTCAGGATTTTAGCGGTAAAACGTCTCAACCAGGTCCTTCGCATTTATCAGGTACTTAAAAGGCTCCCAAATATTATCTTCAAGTAGGTAATCCTTCTATTTAACTAGATATTGAACCTTATTATTAACTATTCTTAAATCCAATATTCTTTCGACTTCGTATTTTTCGGTATTTTCTTTAATTTCCAAGTTTGTTTCTAACGGGGCGTTATTAGGTACTGGTTTTAGCAGGGAAATATAAAAAACAGGGTATATCTTCATTATTTTAGATAGCGATAATCGATAGTTAATTCTGGAAATAACCTTGTTAATTTTAAACGGACCGAATTTTTTAAAATTAAGTTTATTATTAGGTTTTTTGGTTTTAATTTATGAAATGTTTAAGGTCGCATTTTGTTTTTAGCGTAGCAGGTAAACCTTGTTTCCTTTTGATAAAATTAATCCCTTAATTCTTTTCTTGTTATAATACTAAGCCATCCGTTGTTAAAAAAAACGCAATTCAATCCTAAAGCAAATCTAGATAGTTTTGATTTTAAATACTATTATTTTTGCTTTAAGGGCTATTAAGGTAATTCTCGGAGCTTTACCAAATGGTTGCTTTAGTTATTAAGTTTCTACGTTTCGTCCGTATACGGCTATATAAGGTAAAACACTTATGTCCTCGTTAACGGACGTATTATAGGCTACTTATGCCAATGGGAATAATTTTACCCAGTTATTTTGTTAGTAATTAACATAACTTTTTAAGTACTGCTTCAAAGTTTGATTTAATCGTTTTGTTTATCCATCGGTTTAAAGGTAATATGCTGTAAAAAACTTAAGTTTGGCGCTAATTTGTTTAAAAAAACTAATACCAAATTTGAAAATAAATAATTTATCTTTATTTGAAATAATTTTTTCTGGAATTCCATGTTTGTCGAGATAATATCTTACGAATACGTAGGCTAACTATTTTGCTATCGTGTTTCTTTTAAAAGGTAGGAAATACCTATATTTAGTGAGTCTGTCGACGATTACCCATATTCCGTCGTACTAAATTCCGGTAACGGGGTCCTTAGATAAGGGTAAACTGGTAATAAAGTCCCAAGTTATAATATTTTATGCTTTATTTAGAATCTTAATAAGTTATAACAATTTATATAATTTATAGCGAACCGCTTTAGCTTTGCTGCAAATATTGCAGCCTTTAATTACTTATTTAACGGTTCTTTTAAGTTCTGGAAAGTCGTACTTTTCCTGAAGTCGCCTAGTTATCTTGAAAATCCCTTAATATTTATATAACGGATCCTTATGAAATTCTTTAACAAATTACTTTTGTTTTTTTCGTAAGACGTAAACCTTTCCATAGTATAGCAATTAATCCTTAGATTGTCCTTTTAACTGTTTAACTTTTTTCCGTTCGTTAAAATTATAAAAGCTTTTAAACTGGGCCAAAAGTTCGGAAATAAGTTTCTTTAATATTTCGCATAATTATAATATACCTTCCTTTATAAGTTGTAACATTTGCATACGTCGTTTAAGGACTTTAATATCATAATTTTCTTTTCGGCTTAAAATATCCGCTTAAATATTTTCCTTACCTTTAATATGGTGAATTTTAAAATTAAACTTAAATAGGAAAATTATCCAATTTTCATATCGTTTGTTAAAATCTTAAATTGTTATGAAATATATAAGATTTTTATAATTAAAGTAAACGTTAAAAGGTTTTTTGATTCCATTAAGGTAAGGTTCCTATTTTTTTAATGCCATAATAATTGCCAATAACTTTTTATCGTAAATAGGGTATCGTAACTTTGCATCTTTCAAAGCTTTAGAATAGTAAGTAATTGGGTACTACTTTCCGTTATCTTCCTGTTATTCTAGAACTGCTCCTAAGGTTCCATTTAACGCGTTAATCTTTAGTCGTTTCTTTTTGTTATGGTTGGGTAATTTCATAATAAAAGTGCTGGTAATCTGGTTTTTAAATATCTGCATTACTTCCTTAGCTTTCCTTGGGAATTCGAATTCTTTTCCAGTATATTCCTTAATAATAAGGTTCGTTAAAGGTTTAACGATCTTTCCGAAATCTTTAATTAAACTGCGTACGTAGCCCGTAAATCCTAAAAATTAACGGATATCGGTAACGGTCGCTTTATCGGGGATCGGCCAATTTTTAACTGCCTTTATTTTAAAATCTTAGATTTAAATTTGTTTTAAGGTAATAATAAAACCTAGAAAGTCTAGTTTTTAGGTATGCTATACGCTTTTTTCGGCATTAACTAACAAGTTTGCTTTTTCGAATACTTCTAGCATTTAAGTAACATATTTTTTATATTCTTCCAAGATTTCGAAATAAATAAGGATATCGTCTAAATAAACAAATACGAACTTATTAAGGAACTTTCGTAAAATAGTTATTAACATATATTGGAAACTGGCAGGAACGTTAATAAGTTCTTAAGGTATTATTTTATATTCGTAAAGTCCATAAATTATTCTAAAGGCGGTTTTCCATTCTTCGCCTTTAGCCATTCGAACCAAGTAATAACCGTCCGGTAGGTCCAATGCCGTAAACCATTTAGTTTTGCTAATATTTTCCTTTATGGTATCCATAAAAGTAAAAAAGTATCCATTCTTAATAATAATATCGTTTAACTGTCGGTAATCGTAAATTTTTCGGTATATAAGATCTCCATTTTTATTAATTCGGATTTTCCCATCTTTTATTTTTAGTATTATCATAACGGGGTATCCTGCAAAAAATTCAAATTTTTAAATATATCCGCGTTCGAAATCTCGTTATAAACTTTTCTACAAGGCCTTAGCCTTTTTTAAATTTATGTAGTAAATCTAGTAAAGTTTTGGATGGTATTTTTCCTTAATAAAAATCCTGTAATCCCATTAATTGTAATCGGGTAACTTTTCTTTTATTCGTTTTTTAAATAATTTTTTAAACCTTCGATACTTAGGGAGTACTTTAACAGTTAGGTCCATTACTTTGGCTTTTCGGATTAGGTAACAGATTTCTCGAAATTTTTCCTTTAAAAAAACCGTAAGGTAATCCCAAAAAAATTTCTGGGTTTTCCAGTCGATATAAAAGTTATTAAAACGGAACTACGGCATTCCTAAGATAATATTATATCCTGAAATGTCGGCTACGTCCAGCCTAATTTTTTCTAAATATCCTTAAATTTGTACTGGAAGTTTTTCCGTTTCTTTAAAAATTCGTTTATTTTTATACTTAAATAAGCTTCCGTCGACTGTAAACAATTTATATAACTTCAACTTATATCTTTAAAGGATTTAATGTTTTTCTGTTACTAATAATAAAACGAAATTTTTTTTTACTTTTAAGTCGATTATAGCTTTAAATATTTGGCCTTTATACCGAAATGGAATTTCGATTTAACTGCGTTATCCAGTTTTTGCCTTATATAAGGTCTTATAAATCGGGGCTTTTCGATGCCTTAATTTCGAAGGTTTACGTAATTTTTTAACTTATTAATTCTGTTAACTAAAAGGCGTTTTTATTTTCGGGCTTTTTTAACTGTATGTTTAGAATACTTATTATCCATGTAAGTAAACTATTTCCTTTTGCCAATCCGGCAAACTAATCTTAAAACTTTCACTTCCGATATTTAAAAGGGTTTTAATTTTGGGGGTAAAATTTCTAAGGGGTCGGTTCCTATGTCCAAGATTTCGTACATCATACATAATATAAAGGCATAACATAAGCATCCTTAAGCAATAGCCCTTCGGCTTTGGGCTAACTCGGGGTGAAGGTAGCAAAATCGGGGGTACTTTGGCCATTTAAAAGTTTCGATATATCTGCATTCATCGTCGGGTTCGGTAAGCATCTCCTTATCCCATCCGGGCTAATAATTATTATCTTCCTTAACGCGGAAATAAATTAAATAGTTGTCGTCGTAACATACAGAAAAATAAAGTAAGTTATAATTCGATTTCGAATTCGTCGTATTTAAACGAATTAATTCTTTAACTTCGGAGGCTTTATTAGCTTCTAAAAATGTTAAATCGTATATTATTATATTAAGGCGCAACTAGCTATATTTATCGTACATTTTACATCGCCGCTTATCCAAATAGCAAATGCATCCTAACTTTATAGCTATCTTAAAAATCTTTTATCCAGGATAATATTTGCAGGCTTTAATCGTTCGATTTTAACAAATCGGGTAACGTTCGTACTTTGGGTCGCCATTCTGTTCGTAGTATATCGTTGCAATAATAAATTTTTGCTGAAAGGAAATGGAACTAACTTCCCTTTTTTTTTCGCTTTCGTTATTTAATTCTTGTTTAATTATTCTGACCTTTTTCTGGGATTAAAAAATCCTTCCTTTCCTGAAGTCCCTTTTTGCTAGGGAACGATATTTGCTTTTGTAATAACCTTTCTTACTACAGTTAAAATATTCAACATTTAACTTATTTTTCCTGGGTTCCTTTAAAGCAGTGCTTATTTCCTTCTGGGATTTGCCCTTAGTTTTATCCCTTTGGAACTTGTTATTTAAACTTTGGTTATCTTTCTTTTTATTAAACCTTTTTTTTTTTAAGTACCTTTTAAAGGTACGTCGATCGGCAATAATGGTTTTGTTAATATAATCTTGGAAAAGGCCAATTTTAGGTACTCTATATATCTCATCTTTAACCTACGATCTTAGGCCGTTATAAAAAGGATAAAATAATACGCTTTTTGGGAAATTGGAAATTAATGCAAAACGATTAAATTCAATTACATATTCGACTACTAACTTAATTTACTGGAAAAAATGCAATTATTCGACCGCATGCTATTCTTTATCGGAATTTCTAAATAAAGTTCGCATTTTTTCTTCAAAATGTTCATAATTGCCGAAAACATAATTAATCAGGTCGGAAAATTAATTAAGGTAATTTACAAGGTAATTATTTATAATGGGTTCAAACCATAAGAAAACTTTTCCAGTAAGCAGCTAAAAAATGGCCATTACCTTTTAGTAATCCTCCGTTAAAGAATTCTCGTAAAACTTAAGGTAAAATCTGGCCTAAACTAAAAATCCTTTTACGTCTATAATTCCATTATAAGGCTTCGGAAAAGTAGGTTTATAACCTTTGACTTCCGGCATTCCATAATAACTAAAAAAGGGAATTATGCTTTCGCGGGTTTAGTTTGTACCAAATAAAGGAAATATCGAAATCCTTTCTTTAATTCGCAATTATCGGGCAAGCCTGGCATTTTCTTGTCGTAATGCATAAAGTTCCGTTGCCAAGATATCCAGTTTTTCGTTAACGGTAGGCTTTCTTTCTTTGCTTTTTTATTCTTTTGGCTATTTTTCCTTTTTTTCCTCAGCTTCTGGATCCTGAACTTTAATAATTTCCTTTACTGAAGGGAATTATTGCTAAAGTTGAAAGGAAAAAGGTTTTTTTTAAGATCGGGTGGAAAAAAAACTATGTTGTTAATTAAGGAGAAGATTTCTTTAATAGGTAGTAAATTATTTAATTTGGTTATTAATCCCTTACTAACTAGTAACGGTAATCGAATATATTGTTTATTTTCTAAATATCGTCCTGTAATATTGCCTTTACTGCGTTCAGGAAAACTTATGCTTAACTGGGCCTTAAATTATTCGTCGGCTATTAATTAAGGAGTTATCAAAATGTAACGAACCTGTTATACATCCACCTGGAGGTATAAGCAGTATCCGAAATAGGGTCTTGATTTGCAGGTAACAATAGTACGAAAAATGATTTAATAATCTGTTCGTTAAAAAGGTTTACGGACTTTTCCCTTAATCGGAAAACGGTACCTTTAACTAAAGGCTTAAATTAATAGCTAAAAAGTAAAAACTAAGTAGGAGTTATTTATACGCGAAACCCTTTATTATATACTCCTCTAATATTAAATAAGTGTACCTGTAATCTCTTGGCTTTACCAAATCACCCAAATCCTCTAATCTGGTTAATCTGTTAAATCAAACAAATCACGTAATTACGTAATCTGACAAGGATCCACTTATCGTAAGAGTTCTTTCTAATACGAACTGCCAAATAGATCGTAACAGTTTTATAACGCGTTAGGCCAGTAATATATTGGTTATATCTTTAACGTATTAAAGCCGGACAAAAAACGTTCGCGTATTTAGGTTAAGGATTCGGTCGATAATTAATTTTTTTTCGGTCGGCGTTAATCTTTACGAAAAATGGGTAAAATCGGCTCGGGCGCGTTTACCGGTAATACGGTATGCTAAGGTAAAAGATGGGACTTCATAAATAGAACCAAGCCTTTTTGTAACTAAGTTTCGGGTCTCGTTTTTTAGCCTGAATGGCTAGGTTCATTCTCGCTTCTTTTGTAAGGCGCTCCATATTGTGGTTATTGAGATATGGGCAATTGAAGATGTGCAGTTAGAATGGCTAAAAAAGTGTTGCGTATGCTTGTATGTTGCGCGTACTTGTGTGGAACGTTATATTAATTCTTAAATACAAATACGAATAAGAAATAGAAAATTATATACGGGAAAGGTATATACGAAAAGATATTATTATTTCTTATATCTTATAAGCAGAAAATTAGCTAACAGATTACGATTAGGAAATCCTGAAACTTACGGCGGATATCTTTAAGTGTTTTAAAAATATAGTTATAACCTTTAAAAATAACGGTATACGGCGGTTACGAAAACGTAAATAGGTAAGCTTATACAGCAACATATAAAATATAATCCTAAGCTTCGAATTTTTTCTTAATAAGTTAAAAAGTTTTAAAGTACGCGTTAAAAATTTCCCCGATTCGTAATATATAACTGCAAACCTTAACTTAACTTAGCTAAAGTTAAACAAATACTATATTAAACTAAAGGAAATTCCGATATATATTATTACCTTTACGCTTTATCTTACGTATCGGTAGCAATAATTCGAAAGGAACTAGGCCGATTACCTAAAATGGATTCAACACGTTCGCGATTAAGTGGAAAATGTATGGTTAAAGGGATACGCCCATATAAAGGTGCTACGGGCGGAATATACGCGGCCAACTAAAAAAGCGAAACGTTATTACAACGAATTGCAACAATATCTCGAACAGTTACGATATAACCCTAGCACTATAGGATCAAACGATTCGGTTAATATAAAGGTTCGCGATGCCCTCGGCGAATATAGGGCTTGGTATATAAACTTCGAGCCTAAAAATCGGGAAATTCAAGACCTTATTGCATATTGGATACAAAAAAGCGTAAAATATTTTCGCTTTTCCCGTATAGCCTTTGATTTTTTTACGATATAACCCATGTCAGCAAAGTATAAACGTTCCTTTTTAGCTATAGGTCGAATAATTAACGAGTTACGCAATAAGCTAAATATTATGCTAATCGAAATATGTTAAACGTTACGTTCGTAATATAAGGCTGGAATAATCAACAACTTCGATATGTTATTTACATTTCCGGATAAAGCCCGAAAAATGGCGAAGCTTTAAGCTATAACTAATAAAAAGATTAAAGAATAGCCAACAAATTAGCTTAACGCCGAATTAAAAAATAAGATGCTTAACGATAAAGAGGATTCGTTATTCGTTGTAAAGGAAGGCGACGTACCTTAAAGCTAGCTATATATATATACTTTAATACTAAAAACGTTTCTTAAGATACCTAAAGTCGTTTACGTATATCCATTGATGGCCATCCATATGGACAAATCGCCAGTTCCATCCATATATTTTAGTATGGTGGTGGATGGACGTCATCCATTCCACGGGGGTGCTTCGTGGCGTGGATTGCATTGCTTCGACCTCTGAATACACGTTGTGGCGGGGGTGCTTACAGGTTCCTGGGGCTTGATATCCAAGCAAGTTACCCCTATTCTGCGACAAGTTTGAGTTTGCATATGAAATTGAGTATCTAAGAGCTCCTAGGCCCGGGACTACCAAGCCCTCGGCCAAGGAACCCCTCAACCCCCTTTATTAGGTGGCTAATAATATCGCAAGCCACTGTTTTTTACGTGTGTAACGCCACAGTTCACATATTATGAACGTAATGGCAATCCACGATAGCTTTAATGGCATGGATGACGACTAAAGCTAAATCCGAATGGATGGCTTAGGCTTGGCGGTTGCGCAACGGATCACGCAACAGGTGGACATCGTTTAAGTCGCTTCGACCTCTGAGATGGCCCGGTTGTCTCGGGTAAGATAGAGCGGAACAAGTGAGTAGTCTGGTACTGTATTTGAGTTCTATCTAGTGGTCTCCTCCTGGATGAATTCAGTGATGTATTAGCTACGAACTTACTGCAACTACTTAAGGAATATTGGGCGACATATAACTATAATAATCGTATCATTAAACAAAGAATATATTCTGCATCCCTTATCTCCTTCCATTTCTTTATTATTAAGTTTGACTTAACCTGAAAATATATGGAAAAAAAAGGGTTAATTTACCACTTCGAAAAGGGGTAATTCTCCACCACGGAAATTCCACAAATTTCCACGAATTTCTAAGAGCAGGGCGGTGAACAAGCTAACAGTTAAACTAGACGTCGCCTGCCTCCTATTATGCCCCAGCCAGGACTCCTGGGTTCTGGGATTTATAGACCAATTCCTTGGTATAGGGAGTCGATCACTTCGGCTAATACCATCGACGCGGGTCGACGATAATGATAGTGCTGTGCCTTTGTTCTTAAGATGACTTTATTCTTTACGGGTATAAATTATATAGCTAGGCCGATTAGTCCACACGTCGAGGCTGATCTGCTCGTTATGTTGGTATATTCCAACTTGCTCGCCTTCCCACCCATGTCCACTTTCTATTACCTTAACAGTCGTAAAAGGCCCGTCTTTATCAAAAAGTCACCCAGCAGCTTCACTAGAGCCTACAAGAACGCAATTAGAGCTTCAAATATGACATATTATCAGGTTGTCTCCTCCATATAAGCGACAGAACAACAACGCGTCCAATAGAGAGCTCCTATCATTGCCTTTTCCAGCAAGATTCAGCATACAAGCCGCAGCTACAGCCGGGGCATCTTCCAGCATGCCACAGCCACTCATTATACCTTCGCCGATCGCAAGGGGGTGATCGATGGGTCTTCTGTAACACAAAGCCTCATAGACGCGGTTTCGGGTACATCGATAACTGGGAATTATCAAACTCTAGATTGACTCGTTCTACATTGTCCGGGGGTTGGAGGACGACTGGCAGAGGACCCCATTGCCATCTCTGGTGCTCGCCAAGATTTGACCTGGCGGCGTGGATGGAAGCATCCTGTTGCCCGAGTTTCTCTTGGACGGATGTGGACAGGGACGTCATGCGGGCAGCAGAAGGGAGATAGCGCCTTCACAGCTTCGCTGGCCATTCTTGAATGGAACATCGACCTAGTTCGCCCCCAACGCATCGATAGTGACATGGCCGACTGCGATCTCTTCCGCGGGCTTTAACTGCTGGTCGGTTTCGTCACGGTTCTTAACTCCTTCGGTCGGAAGAAGTGCCGTGTCTGCTGCACTTCTCCAGAAAAGCCATTCATTGTTCTCGCGCTCGGGTTGGTTCCTGGAACACTTTGCTAGTCTGCGTCATCATAGAGTGGACTGAAAGACAGGCCATTATCCAGTTTATCTGAAGCATCTCTCTCTGTCGTTGTATCCAGAACCAAAGTCTGAGCCACACAGGCGGGTTATTGTAGTTTGCCCAGATGCCTACCGCGTGAGCAGTTCCTCTCTCGTAAGACGGCCCATACACCATCCGAGCAGTTTCTCGTAGAAGTGTACGTGACCCCCGCAAAGCCGACTCGTATCGTTGCATAAAATTCTCCCAGACGAGCTTTAACGCAGGAGACCCAAAAACTGGACGGTTGATCGCGTGTGAAAGCCCTGACTCAGTCAGTACGTCTTCGGCCTCGGTGTCGCTTGTGTCGTGTACATCAAGTGTTTCGCTGAGCGGCATATCAGGCTCGCTTGGCATGGTACGACACTCTATGCCAGAGATATCATTCGACTTGGCAAGGTTCAAGGCTTCTGACTCCTGACAGTCCCATGGCTCGCTGTCCTCCTGCGCCATGTCTTCGTCCCATCCAAAGAATAGGAAGAATTTCTGCTCTCCAAACCCTTGCCTCGGCGGCGACACTGTGGCCTTGGTCAAGTGATTCGACGAGGGAGAACTGCACTGAGCTGGGGTGCAATTCCCCGGGGAGGAGATGATTTCGAGAGTGGCTGTTTTCGATTGCCGCATTTTATCCTTGAATGAACGAGCATGTAGATACACTCTGAGTTTACACCACATACACCGCATCTTTAAATCCTTGCACCGGCTACAGGGAAATTTGTTAAGAGGCTCTAGGGACGTGGTGGAGAGAGCACCATTCCAGACTTCTTGCTCCGATCCGAAGATATCCCAGTATAATTCATCCATGTCGACACGCTTCGAACAATGAGCGACTGGTGGGTGTTTTAGAAGGCGATGTAGTTGGAATGGTGACGGGGAATCTGGAGGCGATATTCCTGTGGAGGGGATGGGACTTTTTATATAGCGAGAATCAATCTGAGTTACGGTTGTGTGTGTCATTTCATTAAGGTTATTGAAGTGCGTCAACCTTATCCTGAGTTTCACGAGTCCGTTGAAGAACTCTAGTCTGCGCTGTGTCCCGTTCTCTATTTTAAGTCACTGGCTCACCCTCCAACTCGGCATCTTCCGATTACACCTCTTCTGTTCATCCACCCGACAAATGCGAGTTCACTTGAGTTGCATCCTGAATTATGGGGGTGCACTTTAAATAACTTTGAGAAAATTGGGGAAAGAGCCAGCGGAGGCCTGAGCTTGCCGAGGTAAGGTGTAGGTACTTATTAGCGGATATCGTTCGAGCATTTCGGAAAGGATGGCGGATATTTTGGTAGGTTTGGGTATGGTGTCTGGTTCGATTGTAATTTGGCGACGGCTGCTATGAGATTTTGTGGCTGGGCATTGCAGACGGCTGTTTTGCTGGAAGCGGCCATCCTCAATAGTTTTTTCTAAATCCGATTGTATCACTACATTATTAACAAGCATATCGCCCAAGCGTATATCAAATTTCGCCGGGACTTCGCCACCAATGTCAACCATCAGGCGTATGCGTAAACAAGGGAAGCTCACACTCACAAGGGCCGCGACGGCCGCCGCGTTATTTGTGCCGTATCCGTTGGTCGGAAGGCAGGCAATAACGACATTATGTAGGCCAATACGACGAAGCGTATATATGTTGATGTCATTGTAGGTTTTCGGAGGATTGCCGTCATAAGTTGGTCCACAGCGGCAGCCAGCTCGAGGGAAAGCGCGCATATCCAACTGACAGTGTAATAATGATGTAACAGTCTTGGTTGGCTCCGGTCCCGGATATGTGCTAGGTGGTCATCTTCATCTTCATATATATCTTCTTCGTTTGGAACCGCCGGCCACCGGGATCTCCTTATCAGTAATGCCCAATCTCTCTTAGCACTGTCGACAGCGTTCATTACCGCAGGTCCCTCGTCTTCGTTGTGAAATATGCATACGACCGATTTCAGATTACTCCAGTCGTTGCTGGCTCGAGGAAAGCGTGTACGCGCAGGCCTTGTCATTTCCGTTACTATCGCTTAATTAGTTATTTTCGGTGGGGCATCGAAAAAAATTGAATGCTTCCAGCCGAGGCAAACCAGGACGTCAGAGGCAGATTTGTTTGAACAAGAAGTGTCTGTTTAGCAAACAATGGAACCCAAGTTACGAGCGGAGGAAAGATAATTGTTGTGGATGCTGCCCACGAGGCTGACGCCGCCCCGGGGGGGGAAGGGGGGGGGGGGCGCCGGGTCACTGTTTTGGGTGCCTCTGGCCAACCAGCGGCCACCACAGCTACGGAGACTAATTGTTGCAGTGCTTGGTATTGGCCCAAATGCTTATTGATCCATACGCGGCTTGATGGTCGGTTATATTGCTCATGTTCGCGGTGACGTCACAATAAATTGAATAATATCCTCGGATAAATGATTATGAGGTTTATGGAGTGAACCATGAAGATGGACATGGAATTATAGACGAGAAGAGCAGATACAGATCTAGGAGAAGCCACGGATTGTACTATTTCTCTCTGAACAACTAGAGTTGCGATGCCAATGCTGTTTTATACGTGTGTCAAGCCCTGAATCATTTCATCCCTAGTACTCTCCATGATTTGGTCCGCCAGCTCGGTCCCGTAGAATGCCTCGTTGTAACATACACTGAACGTCATTTTCCCCCCGAACGTCCACAGATACATCTGGAAATCCCCTGTCATCATCGTGGAGCTGACCCAAAAGTTGCTGGTCCCCCAATCGCATATCGGAGTAGGAGATAGTCATCGACGACTCCCATGCTAGACAAAGACGGCGTGCTACTGGGCGGGACGCCGCCGCTTTCGAGGATTTGCCGCGACATGGCCATGTAAGGGGCCAGGTAGCTGAAGTCGTTGTCGGCGAAAGCGAAAGGCGCCTTGTACTGCTTGTGCAGGGACTAGCTGAGAGCGTCGAAAGTGCTGTCCTTGCGGAGGTCGGCCGCCAAAGGCAGGGCAGTTTGGAGAGAGCTGATGGAGTGTTTGTGTGGGATGAGAGAGGCGGGAAAATAACGGCGGAGGTCGATAGTGGTGAATTGGACGTAGGATGTGCCCTCTTCGCCGGCTGCCGACTGTATTTTCTGCAAGCCCGGAGTTTCAGTATCAATCGGCGCATAAAGAAGATATTGGATTCAACTTACCTGCGTCGCCAAGGCAAGCGCTGCATGCCAAGCTGAAGTGACAGTGACCCCTTTTTGCTTGCACGGGCCAATGATAAACGAAGTTGCCTCCTCAGTCAGCTCAAGATCTCTATGAACTGGTCTTTGAGACGTGGTTGCAAAGTCAACTCCGGGCAATCGGATTGGCCTTTCCTGTTGCAGGACCCGCTGGAATATCGACTGAGCGTCGGCAAAGTTCTTCTGGGACGGAACAGCTGAGACCCCCAACCACTCATCGTATGGCTTGGAAAGGTTTGGCGATCCAGTCGTCTTGTAATCCTGAGAGTCGTCCCCTGGCCGCGTTGACAGTGCCGTGAACAAGGCGTGATACAGATACAGCATCCCACGCCCATCGACGAGTGTGTGCGGTGATTGCAGCAAAAGCTGATTCGTATTGCGCGGATAATGGAGTGTGATGTGAAACTGGCTCCTGAACGCTGAGAACAGCTCGTCTGCGGTAGTCCCGTCGGAACTCGAAAGGACTTCTGCAGCCATTCTTCCGTGTTGGCATCTTGGGGGACCACAATCTCCTGTGCAGCAGGGTCTACGACGGCGCCTACGCAGGGAAAGTCGCGTCGTATGCTCTTCCACGCTTCCCGGAGAGCTTCTTCCGTGTTGACGGTGTCGGCATGGTTTTGGATGGTTACGCTGCATCCGATCATCCAGTGTACCGGCTGGCCTTCAGGAGAGGCTAAACTCAGGTAGAAGGACTCCATGGAGCCCAGCTTGCGACGCCAGGCATTATCTCGGTTGGTCCATGAGTAGGCTGCGCTAGATTCGGTTGTGGGAACGTCTGCCTGGATGTCTCAAGCGTTTCTGGAAGGCCAAATTGAGAACTTTGGCTCGTTGAGGCCAGTTTCCGCTGCTGCCATAGTTGCTTCTGCAACTTGGTTTATCGATGACCCTTTGAAATATTTGACGCGGAAGAATATGCTAAAAGTAACTGTAGGAGTCGTTAGGTAGATAAAATATTTTTGAAGATAGGGAGGAACAAGCCCAAGAAGGTGGCGCAGCTCCCGTGGAAATACAATCGATATAAGTGACAGGTAACTCTTCGTACTGGGGTTTAGGTCAGGGGTCATCAAGCACTCAAACTGGAAGGGCACTTGGCATCGCTGATACGGGGGCTGAATGTACATAACCTAAAGGGAAATCCTCTGAATAACGCTAAACAAGCTCGAATCTGACAACTCCGCCAGCCTACGATCTGACAGGGCCACCATGCGCCCCATCGTGGCATGATTTTATAAATAGATGCAAGCTAAGATACCAGAGTTCAGGAGAAGAAACTGGACTTGCATTCCCTTGGCATTTTTCGGGATGCTCTCTATGAATGATTCTACTTGTATTGGCCACCACAATACCCAGTCCTCGGGGTTATTTTACCTGTCCTGTGCCTAAGATAGGGTAAGTAACAGCAGAGGAAAAAGGCGATTGGCAGTAACCAACTCTACGCTAACTGGGGGAGGCACAGAGGGGAGGTATGGCAGCAAACTACCCAGTTACTCCGTTGCGTGGTTCTGAAGATAAAAATGTATATGTCACCCACGACAATGAACATATCTAGACTGCTAAAACACAGGTTAAATACCCGTTGAATCCATCTAAGTGACCAGCCTTCGGCTGGGGGACTACACAGCTATATACAAACAAAGTGGTGTGGGGCGTCATTACCCCTATTCTGACATAGATTGCTACATTATGATACGGGCTATTCTTGTACTAAAGGCACTGTAGAAATTCTCAGGCATTCCTCACTCGAACTACAAGCTTCTGTCCTCGAACATGACCCCCTTTTAGCATTTCTAGACCTCGAATAATGCCTTGCCATTTACCAGGCACCTCCCGTACCGGATGGCACTTGAACCGTCCCGCGTCCACCAAGGTCTGAACTTCTAGTGCCCATCGGACCCCGAGGTCAAACTTGGACTGGTCCGCGTCACGGTGGTACACGCCGTCAAGCTTGACTTCGCAGCCCATGACTACATATGTCATAGGCATCTCCATTTTGACTGCCTTTCTCGTTCTCCATTAGTCGGGGGCGTGTTCGAGGGAAGCATATCGTGCGCCCGCACGACCAAGTGCCGTGAAGCAGCATTTCACCGACTCCGGGGTAGTGATGCAGTCGATAGCCGCTCGGATGGAGCCTTTTTGTCGCATTGCGGATTGTCTCTCCGCAAGTCGGAGAGGAGTAGGGAACCGTGGAAACAGCCCCGCGTTTTCTCACGAGAGCCGAAGAGGCCGGAGAGCAGGTAGCGATAGGGTCGTAGCCGGCGCTATGAAGAAACATGAGTTTGCCCTGAACAGAACTGGCGATGGTATCGCACGTTACTCGATAGCAACTGACAAGCCATGGTGCCGGTGGCCGTAGCACCGCCATACACCAAAACGGGCATTCGGGTTCCGTCTGGCATCAGGGAAGCAGGCTTTGAAGGAGTGCCCGTGAGTTGGAGTGAGTCCTTCATGGCCAATGCCACAGTCGCCCATCCCACGCCTCCGAGCGCCGCGCCCTCGAGGTCGCTCCACGAGTCCGGCACCCGCACAAGAAGTCGCCTATCTTGAATCAGATACTCAGCAAATGCTCCTGAGTCAGGGTTCCCAGGGTTCGGGCCATGCATGGGACCGCACACATGCATCCCGATGCACGTGTTGTCGACGACTTCAGTAGTTCGGATAGCTTTAACGAGTTAAGCGTCCGATTGGGGGATAGGAAAATATCCGAGAAGCTTAATGACGAAAGTGATTCGAAGCTACGTTAGAAGCGCTTTAACTTTTCCCTGGATAAGGAACACTACCTGTTAGGTTAGATTAATTAGAAGCTTTAGGGCAACGCCTTTAGTTTTGCTTTCGAAAAAATTAGTTATAATGACGCAATAAAACTGAAGCAATTGGATTAATTGCGTTTCGCGAAAGCTATTTATATATATTTTATAAGGTAAGTTAACGTTAACAAAGGCGTTTATAATGTATACTGCTTAAGCTTTAGGGTAAACTTAACCGCAATAACGATTAAGGCTCGGAACGACCTTCCAGTTAATATAAATACGTATATATTGCTACAAACGTTTTTAAGTTGTTAATCACTTCGTATGACGAGACGTACCTTATATTGTTGCAACCAGCTATATTTGTTAAACTTATAAACGTATACCTATATATATCTTAAGACCTATTTCCCTTTAGCAGAAAACTGATTAACGGCCTCCTAGGATTGTATTTTCTTGTAGTTTTGCAAATAAGCGTTTTCAGCTTTATAAAATATCTTCTTTAACGGATATATATTTAGCTTTTTATGGCTTCGCGGTGGTAACGGTAAGTCGCGCCTATATACCCGGTTTAGCGACCTAAATACTTTCTTGTATATCAAGGTATTATAACCTTTCCGATTAAGGTAGCGCGTACTTCGGGTAATTAACCTCCCTAAAATTCCGCAGCTTACCGGCCGGTTATCGTACGTACCAACAAAAAGGGTTAAACGTTTTGCATTAAATGCGGCTTTCTATACCCTGTATTCGTTTCGGGTAATGCCTTCTTAGTACGGAATATACGGGGGGCCTACGCCTATTATCCGTAAAGTGCTTTCGTCTTTTAAAGTTACTTTAGGTTTGTTATAGGAACAGGGGTTCCTGCCTGAAAGAGGTCAAGTTCTTGGAAGTTAGCGCGGATGCGGTTGAACCTCGGACTAAGAAAAAGCTTGGCCCTTGATATTGATCTAATGGATTTAAATAATCTGGATAAATTATTTAAATCACATAGATCTACGATATATTTACTATAGAATAAAAGGATATATAATGGACAAAACTTTTATGTAAATAGCACTTACTTAATTTTGCTTTTGAGCTATTAATTTAAGCCTTTAATTAAAGGCGTTATTTTCCGATTAAGGGAAAAATTCGCAAACCTTTTTAACGAATAAACCCCTAAATTATTTTTTGCATTATTATTACCTGCAAATTAAACCCTTATTTCGGATACTGCTTATATTTCCAGATGGATATATAATAAGTTCGTTACATTTTGATAATTCCTTAATTAATAGCCGACGAATAATTTAAGGCCTAGTTAGGCGTAAGCTTTTTTAAACGCAGTAAAGACGATATTATAAGACGACGTTTAAAAGATAGATAGCATATCCGATTACCGTTATTAATTAATAAAGAATTAGTAATAAAATTAAATAATTTATTACTTATTGAAAAAAAATTTCTTTTTAATCGATAATATGGTATTACCTTTTATTCGATCCGAAAAAGGACCTTTTTTTTCCTAGCCCTTGCAGCAATTTGCCCCGGTAAAAAATATTATAAAAGTTTATAAATTTAAGGCGAAAAAAATGGAAAGAAATTAACCGGCAGAATAAAAAGGCAAAAAAAAAAAAAAAACTTACTATTAATAAAAAATTAAATATTTTTGTAAAAAAAGTTAGGACCTTAAAAGATAAAAATGCAAAACTTATCCGATAATAACGATTTTTAACTTTGCCCCTATTTAGTGCAAACAAGATTCGCGAAAGTATAATTCCTTTTTCCAATTACCATGGAATGCCAGAAGTTAAAGGTTACAAACTAACCTTTTTAAAGCCTTATGATAGAACCATAAACGTGGAAGGATTTTTGGTTTAGGCCAGATTTTACCTCAAATTTTACGAAAATTCTCTAACGGAAAATTACGAAAAGGTAATAGCCATTTTTCAGCTGCTTGCTAGAAAAGTTCTTTTATAGTTTGAAGTTATTATAAACGATTACTTTATAAATTACCTTAACCAGTTTTCCGACCTGATTAATTATGTTTTCGGCAATTATGAACACTTTAAAGAAAAAATGCGAGCTTTATTTAAAGATTCCGATAAAAAGCAATATACGGTCGAATAGTTATATTTTTTTCAGCAAATTAAGTTAGCTGCCGAATATGCGACTAAGTTTAATCGCCTTACTTTAATTTTTAATTTTCCAAAAAACGTATTATTTTATCACTTTTATAACGGCCTAAAATCGCAAAGTAAGGATAAGATATATAAAGTACCTAAAATTAACCCTTTCCAGGATTACATTAACAAAACTATCATTGCCGATCGACGTACCTTTAAAAGGTATTTGGAAAAGAAAAGATCCGATAAAAAGAAAGATAACTAAAGCTTAAGCAGCAAGTTTTAAAAGGACAGAATTAAGGGTAGATCCCAAAAAAAAGCAAGTATTACTTTAAAAAAGCCAAAAAAAATAAGTTAAATATTAAATATTTTAATTATGGCAGGAAAGGTTATTACAAAAGCGAGTATCGTTTTTTAACAAAAAGGGATTTTAGGAAAAAAGGGATTCCTTAACCCCAAAAAAAGGTTAAGATGGTTAGATAAGAATTAAATAGCGAAAATAAAAAAGAAAAAAAAGTTAGTTTTATTTTCTTTCAGCAAAAATTTATTATTATAACCATATATTACGAACAGAATGGTAACTTAGAATACGAGCGTTACTTAACTTATTAAAATCGAATAATTAAAACCTGTAAATATTATTCAGAATAGGAAATATCCAGAATAGCTATAAAGCTAAAATATATTTGTTATTTGGATAAGCAGCGGTATAAAATATACGATAAATATGGCCAGTTACGCCTTAATATAGTAATATATAATCCAACATCCTTAAAAGCTAATAAGGCCCCCGAAGTTAAGGAACTAATTCGCCCGGATACGCCGAATTTAAAACCCGTCCATAACTACGACCTGTTCCATTTTTCTGCATATTACGACGATAACTATTTAACCCATTTCCGCGCTAAAGAAGATAATAACTATTGGCTTAGATGGGATAAAAAGATACCTACTAAACTTGACGATAAATGCAAATGCATTAAAATACCTAAATAGCTAAAATATCCCCGATTTTGTTATTTATACCCCGAATCGGTTCAAAGTCGAAAAGCTATTATATAGGGATGCTTATGTTACGCCCTTATATTATGCATAATGTATGAAATCTTAAATATGGAAGCCAGTCCTTCGGAAATCTTACCCCCAAAATTAAAACCCCTTTAAATATCAGAAGTAAAAATTTTAAGATTAGTTTGCCAGATTAGTAAAAGAAAGTGGTTTATTTACATGGACGATAAATATTCTAAATATGCAGTTAAAAAGGCCCGAAAATAAAAACGCCTTTTAGTTAATAAAATTAACAAGTTAAAAATTTACGTAGGCCTTCGAAATTAAGGCGTCGAAAAGCCCCGACTTATAAAACCTTATACGAGGCAAAAATTGGATAACGCAATTAAATTAAAATTTTTTTCTAGTATAGAAACAAAACATTTAAAGCTATAATCGATTTAGGAGCAAAAAGAAACTTTATTTTATTATTAATTGCAGAAAAACATTAAATTCCCTGGAAGTATAAATTAAAGTTATATAAATTACTTACAGTCGATAAAAGCTTATCCAAATATAAAAATGGACGAATTTTCAAAAAAACGGAAAAACTTCCAGTACAAATTTAAGGATATTCGAAAAGAATCAAGTTAAACGTAGCCGACATTTCAGGATACGATATTATCCTTAAAATGCCGTAACTCCGTTCCAGTAACCCTTATATCGACTGGAAAACCCGGAAACTTTTTTGGAACCAACCTATAATTTCTTTAAAAAAAAAGTTCCGAGAAATTTATTATCTAATCCAAGAAACTAAAGTAATAAACCTAATTATTAAGGTACCCCTTAAATACCGAAAATTTAAAGGACTATTTAAAAAACGAATACGAAAGGAATTACCTAACTATAATTAATAGTATTATAAGATTCTTATTAAAAAAGGACATTATCCGAAACTTTATTAAATTTACCATATAAACCTTAAAAAGGTTAAGGCCTTATAGAAAAACCTGCAAAAAAACCTTAAGCGTAAATACATTCAGGAATTTAAATTTCCCGCAGGATACCCCGTTATAATAGTACCAAAAATAAAGGATAAAAAAATCCGGATCGACAAGGACGAAAATCCTATATACCAACGGGTCCATAACTACCGACAGTTAAACGATATTATTATCAAAAATGGATACCTTTTTATTTTTATAAACACTATAAAAGAAAACATTAACAAAGCTAAATGGTTTACGGCATTAAACCTACCCGATAGCTACTACTTGGTCCGAATAGCTAAAGGAAAAAAATGGAAAACCGCTTTTAAGATAATTTATAAACTTTATAAATATAAGGTAATACCTTAAGGATTTACCAATACCGTTACCAGTTTCTAATACATATTAATAATTATCCTGAAAAATTTTTTCGATAAATTTGTATTTGTTTACTTGGACGATATCCTTATTTATTCCGAAACCTTGGAAGAATATAAAAAATATATAGCCCAAATATTAAAAACATTTAAAAAAGCAAACCTACTAGTAAACGCTAAAAAAAGCGTATAGCATACCCAAAAACTGGACTTTTTAGGTTTCACTATTATACCCGGACAGATCCAGATCCAGGATTCCAAAATAAAGGCAGTTAAAAATTGGCCGATCCCCGACAAAGCGACCGTTACAAATATCCGTTAATTCCTCGGATTTACGGGTTATGTACGTAGCTTAATCAAAAATTTCGGAAAAATCGCCAAACCTTTAACGAACTTTACCACCAAAAAATACGCTAAAAAAGAATTCGAATTTCCCAAGGAAGCTAAAGAAACTATGCAAACGATTAAGAACAAAATCATTAATGCTTTAATTATGAAACTACCCAACCACCATAAAAAAAAGCGATTTAAAACTAACGCTTTAAACGGAACCTTCGGCGCAATCCTAAAATAACAAAAAGATAATAAAAAATGGCACCCAATAACCTATTATTCCAAGGCATTAAAAAATGCAGAACTTAAATACCTTATCTATAACAAGGAACTGTTAGCAATCATTATGGCTTTCAAAAAATGAAAACCTTATCTTAACGGAATTAAGGAACCCTTTAATATTTACTCCGATTACAAAAACTTTACCCACTTCATAACAACTCAAAACTTAAATAAACGACATAAAAACTGGATAATTTTCCTTTCCCAGTTCAACTTTAAGGTTCATTATATTAAAGGCAAAGAAAACATCCAGGCGGATATCCTAAGCCGAAAAAAAAATTACGACATTAAGGTTCCAAAACGACGCATGCAAATGTTACAACCTACCGAAAAAGGCGCCCTACGGTTGTACGAAATACTGAAAAAACCTACTTCCGAACTTTTAGCACGATTTAAAAGTTCCTATAATTCAAATAAGCAGAAAAAGATCCAGCAGTTAAAAAAACAATCCAAGAACCAGTTGCTGTACCATAGCAAGATCTACGTACCTTATAAATATTAAAAACAGTTCGTCAGGAAATTTTACAAAAATCCCTTACATAAATACCAAGAAATTTTCAAAACCACCAAACGATTACAAAAAAAGTACGACTTTCCAAAACTCCGACAAGTCGTCAAACAAATAATTAAAAATTATAACGTTTATAACAAAACCAAAACAATTCGTCACAAACCTTATAAATTATTACAACTAATAAACATTCTAAATAAAGCATAAAACATTATAGCTTAAAACTTTATTACCGGCTTACCCTTATCCAAAAATCCCGTTACTGAAATCCAGTACGACGGAATATGGGTAATCGTCGACAAACTCACCAAATATAAGTACTTTTTACCTTTTAAAGGAAATACGACAGCAAAACAATTAACCTACGTATTCGTAAAACATTATTTCGACAAACATAAAATCCCGGAAAAGATTATTTCAAACAAAAACAAGTTGTTTACTTCTAAATTTAGTACCAATTTCTTTAAGTAAATTAATGCCAAACTTAAATTTTTTATAACGTATTACCCTTAAACCGATAAATAAACAAAACGGCTAAACCAAATCCTAAAGCAATATTTAAGAAATTATATTAACTACCAGTAAAATAACTAAATAAAATTACTTTTATTAACATAAATAACTTATAATATATCCATTAACGAAAACATAAACGTTTTACTTTATACAGCCGTATATGGACGGAACGTAAAAACTTAACGACTAAAACAACCATTTAATAAAGCTCCAAAAATTACTTCGGTAACCCCCAAAACAAAAACAATGGTATTTAAAATCAAAACCATCCAAGCTCGCTTAAGAATTAAATTGCAGTTTTTCCAATAACGAATAACTCGGTACTACAACAAAAAAAAAAATTAAAGGATTAATTTTATCGAAAAAAGATAAGGTTTACCTATAACGCCAAAAACAAAACGCAACCTTAAATATCTCACAAATTAAAACCAAAAAACCCAGTAACAAACTTAATTTTAAAAAACTCGGTCCGTTTAAGATTAACAAAATCATTTCCAAAACCAATTATCGACTATCGCTACCCAAAACAATAAAAATACATCCTATTTTCCATATTTCCCTACTAAAACTAGCACCTAATAACGCCCCGCTAAAAACAAACTTAGAAATTAAAGAAAATACTAATAAATACGAAATCGAAAAAATACTAAACTTAAAAATAATTAACGACAAAATTCAATACCTAATTAAATAAAAAGATTACCCACCTAAAAATAACATTTAAAAACCCCTTAAGCACCTAACGAATACGAAAAACCTGGTTAAAACGTTTTACCGCTAAAATCCTAACCGACCGTCTCCAACGCAGCCAAAGTCGCAGGCGACAACGGTCCGACCCCCAAATCCAAACCTTCGGCATTCCAGTCGAAAAAAACAAACGCCTCCGTACTAACGTTAATTTCAAAAATAAGCCGCGCTTACTTTTTTTCCATACGACGCTGCTCCTCCTCCAATTTTTCTTACTTTTCCAATTAATCCAACTTATAACCTTCTTTTAAAATGGCGAAAGTTTTCTTTTTCAAAATATCCTGTTAAAAACGCAAACGTTTTAACCGATTAATAAGCTCTTTTATTTTTTCCTCGGCAGATTCTTAATAAGCCACCAAAACGTCCTCCACCTCCCGTTACTCCTTTTACAAACGATCTTACTCCTTCCTTATCTTTACTAAAAAATTTATATCCAAAACGTCATAAGCCGAACGTTAACGACGGATGCAACAACTACAACTCAAAACGTCGACCACGAAAAAATACTTAAATTCCCCGAAACGAACGCAATTAAAACAAAAAACAACCTTAAAACCAAATTTTTTAATATAATTTACGCAGTTATTACGAGCTTTACGTTAATTTAAACGAAATTTCCTTTTTTTTTTTTAAATACGGCCTATCATAATAAAATTAGCTAAAAAAATCCTTATACTCTTTCCAACTACCAAAAAAGTTACTTACGGTTTTTATCTTTAAAACAAAAATCTTTAAAAAAAGAAAATGGTATTACAAAAACAAAGGTTCCTACCTAAAAAAGGTTAAGTTTTTAAAAGTTAACGCAAATACGGTTAAACCTCGGACCAAAAAAAAACTTAACCCTTAATATTAATTTAATAAATCTAAATAATTTAAATAAATTACTTAAATCACATAAATCCACGACATACTTACTATAAAATAAAAGGATATATAATAAACAAAACCCTTATATAAATAACACCTACTTAGTTTCGCTCTTTAGCTATCAATTTAAGCCTTTAATTAAAGGCGCTGTTCTTCGATTAAGAGAAAAGTCCGCAAACCTCTTTAACGAACAAACCCCTAAATCATTCCTCGCACTATTGTTACCTGCAAATCAAGACCCCATTTCGGATACTGCTCATACTTCCAGGTGGATGTATAACAGGTTCGTTACAAGGTTAAATAATATAAGAGAAATTTAGAATTACCTCGATTTTTTCCGTCGGTGTAATGATCGGGACAGCTATCAAAGTAGACGCCAGCGGAGGTAATGGACTAGGGGACAGAAATGGTTCCAATATAACGGTCGTATAAAAATAATCAGTTTTTTTACGAGTAAAATTCTTTTTTTAAATTTATATGCTTCTCATATTAGCACCTTTCTAGAATTTTTCCTTTTATTTGGCCGGCAACTAATTTATTCCGTTCAGATTTTTATTTTTCTCTTATATATTAATACCGGGTAGCTATTAACTTAATCAAATATCTTTACCTATTGAAATAACTTTTGAAACTTTTTTTCTCTAATATGTAAAAGGTCGTTTCTTAAGTATTTTATATTACCTAAAAAGGTAACTTTTTCGTTAAACTGTACGTTTCGAATAGTAATAACCTTATTAATTAATGGGTTCCATATCTCGTAAATATTCGTAAATCGGTAGCCGACAAGGTAACCAACCCATGTTTTAGAATTTAACTTTTAAAATTTCTGTTCTTTTTTAATGACGGCATTTATCATGACGTAAGCTATATAGCTATACATTTGCAAGTAAGCTTATTAAAGCTTCCGATTAAGCATGTTAACGCCGTTTGTATACGCTAAGTAAATACAATAAACCTTATATAGGCTTTGCTAAAAAAATGGGTATTTAGAAATACGGTTATATAAATATACTGCAGCTTTAAAGATGTATACGATTAAAAAACGAGGATAACTCAGCGCCATTTCGCATAGTAATCGTTTTTTTCTTAATTACACCCCTTAAACGTTTTGCATTCCCGTTCTAAACCTGGATATGCAGTATTCAAAGTTTAAGTCTGATACTGAAAAAAGGGCGATTAAAGCATATCTCGAAGTTAATATTTTTCAAAATTTCGTTATCATATTCGACCACCTATAGAAAAACCTTATCCTGGTTTTTTAAAATGCTTAAAAGGCACCGAAACGTTATAATCAATACATTTTGCTTTCGGTTCTTAAGGTAAATATCCTAGATAAAACCTAAGTATTTGTCAGTAGCGAATATAATATATCTGTATCCTTTAGGAGTTTTTTTTAAAGTTTGTGAGGTCGACGGCGATATTCTGTCCTAATCGGAAAACTTTCTTTTTCTACTTGCGGCGTATTAGTCTCTTAACCTTTATCTTGTTACATATTTAGCATTTGATTATTATAAAACCCTCTAAGCGGATTCCTTTCGCATAGAACTATAACTAAACGATTACTTCAGGTTCTAAATATTCTAGTTTTAAGTACCAGATTATGCCGTTACCGATTCCTAGTAATTTCGCTATATAAGCTACCAAGTCTGCATAGGTAACTGTTGCGCTAATATCTTTAATACCGAACTAATCAAACTTACTTATCAGCGTAGCAACTACTTAATCGTACTTATTTCGAATAAAATTGTATTTTTATTATCTTACTAATACCCTTTTTTTCGGAATTGCCGGAAAGATAACAGGTTGTATGCAAAGCTTTCGTAATGGGCCACGTCGTACAAGCGTAACGCTTTCGTACTATTAAAGCTTCGAAATATTATATTAAATTTTCCGTACTCTCTGATCGGTACAAAACTGTTACCTGCGTATACCCCGTCACCTTACACGGTTGGCCTAAAGTTTAAGAACTTACTAATGAGGTTAGGAATATAGATTATAAACTTTAAGTCCAGAATTAATGAATTTTTTAAAGGGTAAAACGTAATATTTGTCGTATTACTTTAATAAAAGATTAAGAAATACGTTAGGTTTCGCTCTATTTCTTATAAAATTTAATTAGTTTTTTAATTAATTAACTTCTTTATAAACTTTAATAAACGTTTAACTTTTTTCTTTAAAGATTAATTGGAAGTAATGCAATTCTAGACGTATGCAATTACCTTATCGTTAAACCGGAAACCTTTTAGGGCTTTACTAGGAAATACATAAAAGCATTAGGATAAGGTATGGTAAGCGCTTAAGCAGGTCTTATAACGAATATTTTATATATCCGATTTCTGTCGTTTCCGTTTGCTTCTGTTTCGGTCCGTTTAAAAGCTTTTACGACCGCTACGTTTCGGCTTATACCCTGGAGACCTTTTTCGCGGTAAAGGGTTAATATCTTTAATGTTTTCTTAATCAGGATCGCTTTAATTAAAAAAAACCTGCTGAAATCCTTCAAAAGTCGGAAACGTTATCCTAATATATCGTAATATAAATAAGGAATAAATTAACGTTTAATAGTTTAAAAAGTTAACAGTTACTTTTTAGTAATAAATTATAGCGTTATTAATTTCGGCTTTTTTTACTATTTAAAAAATAATTACTTAGGTTTCTATAATTATAGCTAGAGCTATATATAGGTCGTTAACCTATATGGTTATTATTTTCGGTTTTAAAACGTCATAACGTTATCTTTAAACCATTATTTTTTATTACTTTACGATTTATTCATTTAACTTTTTTTCGTTAACTTCAAGGTTTGCTTTAACCTTTTACAGTATTTTCGTTAAATGTTATTTATAAGCTTGCTATTATATATTTTGCCAGATTCGGCTAAAATGGCGTATTATTTCTTTAGGTTTTTTCTCCAAAAGGAGATTCGTGTTTCAATTGCTATAAATACCGATTTCAGAACTTATTTCGTAAGATCGTTAATCTTTTTACAGAAATTTTCGTATTTCCGATTTTCGTAAGTATACGTCGCGAAGTTTTAGATATAGGCTTATTTATCCTTTGTCGTTATTTTAAACGTATTTATTAAGTAACTCGTAAAATCGATTTGTTCGGCTTATATAGTGTTTTCAGAAAAAGGATTAGCTGTTTACTTCGTTACTTCACGAAATCGTTGTTTCGGATAGGAAGTTATATTAGGTTTCGTAAGTTCGACAGGCCATATATTATTCTGATCAGGGTCGATACAACGCCAAATACAAAGCGCGTACGTTCTGGATTAAAATTCGCCTTTAAAGCGATCTCAGTCCTGAGATCCCTTGTAAATAATGGGGTATATAAGTAATTGCTATTAATGTACAGCCTATATCGTCTCAGCAGCAGCTAATCAATTGATAATAACGCGAATTAAGCGAATAAAACTCTTAACTATCAGCTAACCACTGCACCAAATGATCATTTGCGACAAGCTTATCTAAATATTAAGTGCAAGATTCTATCTTACTACTTATCTGACACACCCCCTCGGTTGCTAGCGATCAGGTAGTAACTGGTATTCCTCTTATGGTACCTCTTTGGGCTTACTAGCGCATTTAAACTATGGCCAGTACTCTTTACTTGGATCGAACTTGATACTTTAAGGTAAGTGGTCTAGTGCAAGCTAGTAGGCCTTAGCTGCGACGGTAAAACTCCACTTTATGGAGAATGTCTGAGACTCTTAATTGTCAGATATAGGGGACATCAGTTGTGTTATATTGGATGACTAGCTGCAGGCGCTCTAAAACGCGCACTCCTCTTTTTATGGAGTCTAGTCACGGAACCTATATGTTCCGATCAGAGGGAGCCTTTCCGTGGGGTGCTAGCGCACCCCCTGCTAGCTGACAAAAGCAGCCACGACCTCAATAATGGGGCGTGATCTCGACAAGGTACTGTCGTTTCGAGTTAGAGTGTTCTAGCTGTCAGCTAGCTGGGGGGTGCGTAGCGCCCCATATACGGAAAGGTCACCTAATGATCGGCCCATATATGCTCCGTGGCTAAACTACTTAGAGCTGCACGCGTGCAACAAGCACCTGCAACTCAGCTGAATAGAACAACACATTTAATGTCCCTTATATCTGACAATTAAGAATCTCATTCGCTTAATTAGCGTTATACATCAATTGATCAGCTGTTGCTAAGACGATATAGGCTGTACATTAATAACAATCATTTATATACTTTATTAGCTATAATGGCGACCGTACCATTAACGTCCTTTATTATTTATAAGGAACTTAAGGATTGGAATTACTTCAAAAGGGAATTTTAGTTTAAGGCATACGCTTTTAAAATCTGGGATTATATCGATCCTAATTAATTACGTCCGTAACCTGTTAAACCTATAGAACCCGATATAGCCTTTTACCTAAAAAAACGAATCCGTCCTTCGACGCGAACTAATACCTTATTTTTTATAGGAACCTTCGAAAAAATCGATTTTACGAATTAATTAACGAATATCCTTAAGATAACGACCGAAAGCAAACAAGCCTATAACTAGGAATATACGGCGTATACTTACAAAAATCGGAAGTACGATACCTTTTGCAAGAATATCAACGACCTAACGAAATAGATTTTGAAATATATATCTCCAGCGATTAAACAAACGAATTTTTTCTTAAGAAAGAACTTACGAAAATGGTACGCCATATTGGCTAAATTTGGTAAAGTGTACGACGACAGGCTTATAATTAATACCTAACGGAAATACCGCAAAATATTAAAGTAAGTTTCGAAGTTTGTTAAAAAGCTAAACGAATAAATCGGGAAATGGCAAAAAATTATGGTTATGGAGTAACGATATAAAATTCCAGAAACGAATACGACAATCGGATGGGTTAACGATTTATATACAACCGTAGCTCCCATTATAAAATCCTAAAAAACTTCGTTCCAGATAACGAAAAAGGCCGAAATTAAAAGCGGTATAATCAGTTACTAAGAAATAGCTGCTAACCTTTTGAACTATTAGGTCCAAACCTATTTACCATTTACATCACAAAACGTTAAAGCGGCGTTTCCGACGCTTTACGGGTTCCTTACGGATCTATTTAAATAAAACGATCCTAATTAAAATAATTCCAAGTTTACCGGCGCCCAGCTGCGTAATAAGAATTCTGGACGAAGGTCGAAATGAGGTAACCGTAAAGGCTTATATTTAAATCGAAGTACCAGCAAGCGAAAACGCTAAAAGTCGGACGTATAAGGTATTTATTACAAAGTATGCTTAAGTACCCTGCATAAACTAACCTAATACTATTATACGTTTCCTAACAAAGCTCCAGCAAAATTTAGGTTTAACGGAGTAATAAAAGCTATAATCAAAAAGCGGATTGCTGCTGATTAGTTCTTAAAGAAAAAAATCGACCGTTTATTAAAAACTATAGACAAATTAATTACCTAAGAAATCGATTAATTCCTATAGGGAATAAGGCAAGTTTTAACATATTTTTTAATTTTTAATTAACGCAGTACGACAAACGTTACGCTTTACCCCTTAAGAAATTCATTAATTCTAAATTTAAGGTTTACGATCCATATTTTTAACTTTATTAACAGGTTCTTAAATTTCAAATTAACCGTACAAGGCGACGGGGTATACGTAAGTAACAACTTCGTACCGATTAAGGGGTACGGAAAGGTTAATATAATATTTCGAAACTTTAGCGGTACGAAAGCGTTACGTTTGTACGACGTAGCCCATTACGAAAGCTTCGTATGCAACCTGGTATCTTTCCAGCAGCTCCGGAAAAAGGGGTATTAGTAAAATAACAAAAAAACTAATTATTTTATTCGAAATAAATATAATCAGATAATTATTACGCTAATAAACAAATTTAATTAATTCGTTATCGAAAATATTAACGTAATAGCTACCTATGCAGCCTTCGTATCTTACAGACGAAACGTTAACTTATATACAGCGAAACCATTACGAATCGGTAACGGTACGATATGGCACTTAAAATTAAGGCACTTAAGGCCCGAAATAATCGCCCAGTTGTAATCCCATATAAAAGGAATCAGCTTAAAGGGTTTTATAACAATCGAATGCCAAATATATAATAAGGTAAAGGCCAAAAAGCAAATACGTTGCGAATTACGAAAAGAAGCATCCCGATCAGGATAAAGAATCGCCGTCGACTTCACAAACTTCGAAAAAAACCCAGAAAGGTATAGATACGTTATGTTCGTTACCGATAGATACTTAGAATTTATCTACGATATTTACCTTAAAAACCGAAAGCAGGATATATTAATTACAGCGTTTCGATACCTTTTAGGAGTTCTACAAAACCAAGACAAGGTTTCCCTATAAATAATCGAATACGATAACGAAATTTTGAAAAATTACCAACTTCGAAATATGCTTTAGTCGCCTCCTTTTAGCATTAAACTTAAGCCCTTAGTACCGCATATACAGGCCCAGAACGGGGGTACAAAGCGCTTAGGAGATATAATCAAGGAAAAAGCAACTGCGATACGAAATAACGTTAAGTTACCTTCGTTTCTAATCGTATACATCTTTAAAGCGGCAATATATTTGTACAACCGTACTTTTAAATACGTATTTTTTAGCAAAGCCCATTCGAGATTTACTACACTTACCTGGCGTATAGGGACGGCGTTACAGTATTTGATCGGAAACTTTAGCAGGCCTACCTGCGAATATATGGCTATATGGCCTATGCTATAACAGCTACCGCCATAAAAAAAGAACAAAAACTTTAAAAGCTAAATCCTAAGGCATGGATTAGGTTTTTCGTCGGTTACCTATTTACGAATATCTACGAAATTTGGAACCCGCTAATTAATAAGGTTATCGCCATTCGAAACGTACTGTTTAACGAAAAAGCCACTTTTTCAGGTAATATTAAAAACCTTAAAAACGACCTTTCCTATATTACGGAAAATAAGCTGCAGAAATTGTTCCGACAGGTAGAAATACTTGATTAGGTTAATGGCCACCTTATATATATATAAAAGAAAAATAAAAACCTAAATGAAATAATTTAGTTACCGGCTAAACAGGAAAAATAATTCCGGAACGGTACAGGCGTCGAAGAAAACGTACGGTATGGAAAAAAACAAGCTTATTCGTATGGAACTGATTATCCTTATACGACCGTTATGTTCGAACCATTTCCGTCTCCCGGACTATTACCGCTATTAGCATTTACCTTAATAATTATTACGATTATTACGCCGATGGAAAAAATAAAGGCAGCCTTAGGTTCTTGTTACATTATTTAACCGAGGATAACGGTAAAAAACGAAAGCATTTTACGGGTCGAAATTATTTCCCCGTACGTTGCGTACTACAGGAATATTACCAAAATCGACCACAAAATATAGAAGGCCGTATTTAATATAAAACGAATAACCCATTTTATAAGTACGCGTAATAACCGGCCGGTAAACTGCAAAAGCTTAAGGAAAATAAAAACCCGAAATATACGTTACCTTAATCGGAAAGGTTTTATAACAACAACATATACGGTACCTAAGTTATAAAGCCGGGTATATAAGCGAAATTTATTACTACCGCCGCGAAGTTATAAAAAATTAAGTACATATTCGTTAAGGAAGATATTTCGTAAAACCAAAACGGCTTACTTGCAAAGCCATAAAGAAATAAAATCCTGGAAAACCATTAATTAATTTTCTATTAAAGGGAAACAGGTCCTAAGGTATATATAAATATACGTTTACAAATTTAACAAACATAACTGGTTACAGAAATGCAAAGCCCGTTTCGTCGTACGAAATAATTAACAACTTAAGGACGTTTACGGTAATATATACGCATCCATATTCGTTAAAAAGTCGTTTCGAACCTTAATCGCTATCGCGGCTAGGTTTAACCTAAAGCTAAAATAGTATAACGTTATAAACACCTTCGTTAATACGAGTTTACCTTACGAAGTATATATAAAAATACCCCCAGGTTACTTATAACGTAAAAAAATACTTTTAATCAGGAAAGTATTATATAGATTAAAGGAATTACCTTTACTTTAGCAAAAAATATTTACCAGTACATTAAAAGATTTGGGACTTAACCCCGTTCCGTACGAACCTTATTGCTTTATCCGTCAAAAAGTACTTTTTTTTTTTTTTCGTAAACGATATTATCGCCGCGTATAAAAAAAAAGGATTAAAACTTTATCGATCAATTAATCCAACAGGTCCAGGAACGGTATACCCTTACAGGGAGTAAGGATTTATAATAATTCCTCGGCATCGAAATAACCAAAAACAAACCTAACAAAAAGATCTAGTTATTCCAATCCGACTTTATAAATAAGCTGGCTAACCTAGAGGGGTGCCCCCACTTCCTGAATTTACCTACTTCCTGAATCGATTTCTCAGCAAATTACGCAATATTAGAAAGATTATAACTAAATGAATAAATACATAAAAGATCTCATATTTTATATACGCCTTCTTTAAAAGCTATTACTTATATATAAAATAAGGTTACGCTTAAAAGGGCAACTTCATTGATTATATTTAACGTTTTATTTAAGTATAATCAAGTGAAAAGAATTGTAAATAATACCAGCCAAATAAATAACTTTAATTTAAAATGGGTATCAAAACGAAGTCTTTATTTGAATACCTATACACCTTGCGGGTTTTAATTTATATAACAGAAACAAATACGACTTGAAAATTTTCAAAACATACAAAGAAAATACAGAGAAAATAAATTATTATCATTAATATAAATGCGAAAAATGCATATATATAGTATCGACTATAATGCAAAGGTTAGGAAATTAGTATTTAACAATTTTTATAATATTATATTTTTGTTTTATTTTTAAAACTGAATTCATTTAACATAGACATTCGATAAGTTTTATTTTTAAAAATAAGGCTGTTTTGTTTATTATGATTGTTATAAATGTTTTATAAGTTTAAATATACTCTTTTAAAGTAACTTACAATTATGATAAGATATGTTAAAAGTTTATAAAGTGATTGAATGGTATGTTTATATTAATAACACTATCGATACAAATATCCGTGTTTTAAAATTTGTAACAAATATAAAACTTTAAATATTTAGTTATAATCGACATATATTTATCCTATATTAACCAGTGTATAGATCAAATATCATTTCGAGTATTGGTTATTAATGTATAACTTAAAATTTTATATTTCTCCTAAATATTTTATATTATAAATATATATTTTATTATAACGTATCATTGTATATTTAATCTACTTTACATTAATAAACCGTTATTATATGATCTCTGTATGTTATAAAACTATTTTAAGGCTTTAAATTTTGAATAAACATATTAATTTATATTATAAAAAATTAATGCTTTAAATAATACTTGAAGACTTATATTTTACCGATTTAAGGCTTTTAAAACGTTATACTTTTTGGAATCCTTGTTATATATTAAACTGCGGTTATATATACGCAATATATATCATTTTAATTATTAATACACGTACAAATTCGAATTCTAAAATTTCTTCTATATTCTGTAATTTCATAGTATAAACTTAACCAAATATTAAAAATTAGTACGTTAATATTATAAAGTTCTAGTATTACATATCATGATTTTATTGTCTTACATAATTATTAATTTTAAAGAAAACTTAATTCTATATAAAAATGGACTTATGAAACTAATTCCTTATATCTGTTTTTAATTTTAGTCTTTTACTTTTTATACGTCTTATAGCACGGATATGGAGAAACTTTTACCTTTATTACATTATTTACAAATTACCTTATATTATACTAAAAGGTCTTAATCTTGTATCTTAACGTGGTTTTATTATCGAATTTCTAATATTAGTTGCCGCTAAAATTTCTAATTCAGGAAGTGGGTCAATTCAGGAAGTGGGTACACCCCGCTAGTCCCTAAAGAAAGTCTAAATAATTACCCAGATACGCCCATAACAAGCGTCAAGCTATTGCCGAATCCTAATCTGGCCTATCCAGGGTCCGTTAACAAATATTAAAAGAAAATCGGTTCCATCTTATATGTAACAGTCAATATTCGACCCGATATATGCTTTGCTATATCCCGACTCGTACGATTCAACTTAAATCCTAGCAACGTACATTACAAAGCTACCGATCGAATTATACTATACCTAATCGGAACTAAAACGTTAACGTTGCAATTTGGTGGCGAAAATTCGATAAATACTTAAAACGACGCTTCCTTTACGGATAACACGATCGATCGAAAAAATTCCCAAGCTTATATTATAAAGCTGTGCGGAAAAATAATAAGATAACGGGCGAACAAGCAAAATATAATAATTACTTCTACAACCGAAGCGGAATTATTATCCCTTACGCAGGCTGCAAAAAAAACCTTATTCAGCTTTCGACTAATTAAAAAATTAAAAGTTACCTTAAATGCAGGACCGTTAAATATATAATGCGACAATTAACAAACAATACGGCTAGTTAACGCCGACGTCGCCCTTCTAAAAACAAAGTTACGGTACGTAAATATACATAACTACTAGCTGCGAAAGGCGGCAAAAAGGGACCTAATCAAAATGGATTATATACCTACGGGTAATATGCTGGCTGATAGATTAACCAAAACCCTGTTACGAAAGGCTTTTAGGCACTTCAGAAAGCAGCTAAGATTAATGGATGTTACAAAAACCCTGGACCGGCGGAGGAAAGCTTTAAGAAAAATTTCGGACAAGGAATTGGCTAATTAGGAGAACTTAATTGCCGGAAAAGAAGTGGAATGGACAGCTGTGGCTTTAGGAAGTGATAAAATGTAACGATCAACGCCGCAAATGCTTCAAGGCGTTAAGGGGGTGTGTCAGCTAGCTGGGAGGTGCGTAACGCCCCATATACGGAAAGGTCACCTAATGATCGGCCCATATATGCTCCGTGGCTAAACTACTTAGAGCTGTACGCGTGCAACAAGCACCTGCAACTCAGCTGAATAGAACAACACATCTGATGTCCCCTATATCTGACACTAGCGCCATTTAGCTTTTGAATCACACATCTTTTTTTATATAGGCCCCTTTATAACGCGTGTTGACCTTCGATAACAACCTTAAAATAACGCATTAAAGCCGTTTTAATAGACGATTAGTATGATATAGGATATTTCGAGGTGGTTAAGGCGTTAATTATACCTAATTCGAAAGCCAAATATGGCAAACGTCTTACAGTTATACAGAAATATAGCTTATTAGCTTGTATAGCGGAAACTGGCTTTCCTAGCGGTGATTTAGCTGTTGTATTGGATATCGATATACGTACGATCAGACGATATAAAGCCTAATATAGACCTAACGGGCGGTTCCTTATTACCAGAATAGATTGTTACTATAAGGGAGCTTTAAAGTAGTTTTTTTGGCGCTCGACGTAGGTATTATATATTATTACGCGTTATTCCGTTGCGCGTTATCTTAGTTACCTAGCTATATAGAAGCTGTTAAAGGAATTAGCTTATAAGTCCGACTTATATTTTGACGAAACGTAATGTTCCTTGCCGATTATTACGATGTATACGTACTTATTTTTACGATTTCGGAATTCCTGAAAGCTGTTAATTAGAAAAATAAAAAGTTAAAGATTAAAGTTGTACAGGCGGATTTGGGTTAACGGACGTAATATCTTTACGCCTTGCCTCACTAAAATCAGGCCCCATTTTTGAGGTTGGGGCTGCGCCTGCGGCGCAGCCGTGGCTAGCGCTTTTAATCAAGAAGTAGCTGCAAGGGTTAGATGTATCAACTCAACCTTTTTAAGAAAAGTCTCCACAGAAATAACAAAATCTCAAAAATAGAGCCTGATGGCAAGTTGTAATTTTTTGGCCTCGTTTTAAGCAGTCCCATGCAAATCTTCAAAAATTATTAACACGAACGTTTTAAATATATATTTAATCTTACGCTACTTAATTCGCAACTACGAAAAGTCGGTATAGAATTAAAATCTTTATCTCCCAATATACATCTAGTTCTGATTAGGACGGAATTAGTATTACAAGCTCGAAAAATGGCTAAAAATCTCATTCTGTACATACCTTAATCTTTTACCCCGTTTTAGCCAGCAAGATAATAATACAACTTTACGAGCCAAATAATGATATATAGGGCTTAAAATCGCTTATAACAAGCCCCGAAATATATTTTCTTCCTGATTAGCCAAGTGCGTACGACGTATTGGAAGGTTTAAGGTAAATCTCCTAAACCTTCAAGGACTTAACCTTTTAAAACGAAACGTTTATCTTTATCCGATAGCTTTACCGGTTTTATAACCGATATAAACGTAATTAACCTATCCGCCAACGTTAAATGTACGGCCGACAACCTTCGAAAACTTTGCGCCGTCGGTTTGTTCGCCTTATATTAGGCGCCATATTTGGCGGGTAAGGCCGTATTTTACGGAAGGAGCAAATAAATACAGTACATAATTTAGTTTTCGGAAAGCTTAATATCTTTTTCGTTGTTAAGATAAGCTTTGGAAAGTCCTTAATTATTTACGCTTTTTTTTTAATAACCGATTTAATTATTATTTAAGTCGTACCCTTAATTAAGTTAGCCGAAAAATAACGAACTTTTATATTAACAATACCGTATTTTACTTTTATTCTGATATTTGCGGAAACGAAAAAGTTCGATCTATAAATATTCGAATGTATAGCTGCCGGACAGTATAGCTATATTATTCTTGGTCCTAAGTAGTTATTAAGCGATTAGTTCTAAACTGCCGTGCTGAATTTTGTTTTCGAACGGCGATGTGGCTTAGTTGCTATTAATAAAGCATATTTATTATCGGAATGGAAATATTTTCGGCTTAAATATGCTAATATCCGTAACTTACGTTTCATTTTTCCTGCTTATATATATTAATTTGCGTATACGGCAACCGCTAGCGGTAATATAAAAAAGAAAATTACGACATATAAGAGCTTTAATAAAGCCGGAAATTTAATGGGATATAGTTATAAAGTAAAAATCCGGCGTTTTAGTATTAATTGCTTCGAAATCGATATTAATTTTTTTTATATCCAAAGGTTAACGTTCGAATTAAGCGTATTTAAATTTTCTGCTAATTAATATACCCGAACTATTAATTAATATCCTCCAAGTTCAGTTTAATAAATTACGTATTATTATTAAAATCATTATTTACGTTAATAACCGAACGAAAACTATAAATATCCAAAACTACTTAATTAAGATTATGGTAAACCGGAGGTATTTGTCGAAGGTTGTAAAAAAGGTTATTAAATTTTATACCTTCGAAATGCTTTACGGAAACATGCTTACATATACGACAAATTAAAAAAGCCTAATAATCTTATCCGTATCGTAATATCTACCGTCGCTTTTAGATTAAATATAAATATTCCGGATATTAATCGAATAATATAGTAAAAAATACCGAAAAGCTTCTCGATAGAAAACTTATAACAGCAATTTAATAAAACAATTCGTAATTATAAGCAACTAAATATAACTAGCTATAGATAAATTATATTATTTGCACCTTATTAGGCATTCGATAAGTATAAAACTAAACCGTTTATTGTAAAACTAGCTAACATAATAAAGAAAACCTAAGCCCAGTAAGCCAAGGACCGTACTGCCTATTAAAACATAAAGATTGCAGTGGAAATTAACGTCGCGGATTTGGATGGTAAGGAAAACGATAGGTTATTTGTCGTAAATAATCGCGGTTAAGACAAGATAATCGCCGAATCCCAATCTTATCCTTCAATTAATCAAAATGTTATTTGCGTTATTTGTAAACCGTTTAAATGGAATTATTTTAATTTACGAAATAGGATAAAGATAAGGCTTTGTTAGCGTATATTATTTAACGCCAAATACGTACGTAAAGCAATTTTAACATATTTGAAAAACAAAAAGCTGTTATGTTAAAAAAAGACCGTAATAACCCTATACCGGCTAAACTTTATTATAACTTATGTACGCCTAATTTTATCCATATATTAAAACCTTTAAATCCGAAAAGATTTATATGGAAATAACTAAAAGCCGGTTCGTTAAAAGCGGTTATTTAAGGAATAATCGAATTTTAATGTAAACGACGGATAAACGAATTATTTTCTGCGCGGTCGTTTCCGCTCGGCAGCAAAGAAGTAATATAAACGTTCATTTTTACTAAACTTAAACGGTCCTTACTTGATACGTTCCCAAATAAATCGAACGAAGTTAAAGGTTCTTATTTAATCGTAAGCACCGTCGGATTGGTTAAAGCGGTTCCCGAGTTCGATAAGTAGCAATATTAGGACGTCTTAAAAAATCGCCTTTTTTTTGCGTTATATTTAATTTACGAAAAAGCCGTACTTTTTATTTTATAAAAGGCAAGGGAAACTTTTCGCAAACAGCGGAATTCGCTTAATTAAAAGCAGCGGCGTTATATCCCCATACCTTGGACCGATTTATATAAGTTACGGACGATTGCCGCGTTATAAGCTCGACAAACATCGGAAAAAATCGCGAAACCGCCGCAAGCCGCACATAATCCTAATTAAGGTATACCACATATAGCCGTTCGGTTCGAATTAATAACTAAGGACTTAACGGCAATTCTAATAATTCAGATATTAACCCGGCATACGGTTTATACGTTTTCGCAACTCGGAATCGTAATCCCGGTAATCGTAACGCCTATACCCGTACGTATAACTCGCGATATATTGGATAATCTTAATTAAAAACCTGCAACGTTTCCGTTGTTTATAACGTCGACCTAAAGCTTACCGTTCTTTAACATATCTAATCTACCAGCCTTACCTTCGTTACCGTACCTATATTCGCTTAATTCGTTTGCTTTTATATCGTTACCGGAATCGCCGGCCTTACCAAAAGGTAACGATACGCAACCCGACGTTACGAACAATATATCGGAAAATAAAGCCAAAATAACAAGCGCTATCGAGGTCGAAAAATCGCGCGCTAAAAGCAAACGGTACTTGTCCGACGATGGTAATAATCGCAATACCAGGTCGAAAATCAAGAAACGAAACCCGCCCGGTCCTAATTAAAACGGATAACGAAAAACGGGTTCGGTTTCAAGGTAAGGTCGCGGTTGTAAAGTACGATAAATATAAATAGTTACGTAATATCGGTTAAAGTTAATAATTTAAGAAAATATTAAAATACTGGATTATTTCCAGCTTTCTAAGATAACTTTTAGCTAAATTTTACAACGTTATATATCTGCCTAAGTCGCTAATAAATAAAACGTATTAAAGGTCGAAACGGACGTTGTAACTTTTCGCGGTTTTTAACAATACATTTTCGAATTCGCTAAAGTACGGAACGCTATAGTTATAGTTCGCCAGTTTACCCAAATATTTACGGGATATTAACGTAGCCTAAAAATCCGAAATAATATCCTCTTTATACTGGAATAACTTAATCGCGTAAAGAAATAACTAAATAATACAACGAAATTATTAATATAAATCCTACTTATTATATCCGTTTATTTTATTAATTTTAAGTTCGTTAAATATTACATAAATATTAAAATTTCCTAATTCGAACTAATTTTACGTTATTACGGATATATTATAAACCTTTTAAACTAAGAAAAATCAACGGACTTTAATATTACGCGTTTATATCTATAATTTATCGCAGCTATTAACAACTTATTCTTTTTAACTTACATCCCTTAATCCATATCGCCGAATTAAAAGTTCCTAAATCCTATTTTCCGGTTTTTTTTTCAAGCTTGTCGCATTAACTTTTAAAATATTCCTATCCCTTCCAACCCTTAAGGTACCTTAGTTCGGGTCGATTAACTGGTATAAGCGATCGAATATACGGGTAAATAAATAACGTAAATAATTTTTCGCTAATATTAAAAAAGCCATTTTTTCGCTATAAGTACAGCTATTCCGGCGTCCGCTTTTTTTTAAATACCAACTCGAAATATTTAGTATCCTGGCCTTATAATGGATCCGGAGCCCTTACGCTTTATAATCTTATCTTCTTAGGCCCGTAAATAATATCCTTTAAAACCGGTTTCTGGCCAGCTTTCTTTAAGGCCAGCTACGTACGTTATCGCCCTTTTACTAAAAATTTGGGTAATTATAATATTCTCGTAATAAATGGTTTAAAGTTTTAATTAACACCTACAAGTTTCTGTTACTTATTTTGTCGTTATCTCGATAAGGATTTCGGTAATTATAAATTATTCCCGTTAAATGTTTTTTCCGAATTTTCGGATATATCTTTTAACGTTAGGTGCCCGGAAATAAAGCTTACCGGCATTTCCGATTACGGCTTTTAAAACTTCTTTTTTCGACCCGTTTAAGGGATAAAGGTATAAAGTTCCTGTTACTTAATACTGCGCTTTTTTTTTTCGGCTTAATTCAGATCCCGGATAAAATTCGAAATCCTATATCGGAATCCCATATAAATACGGACATATACGAACACATTAAGTAACTACCAAAGTCCTCGTTATTAACACTTAATATACCTCGATACCTAAATATCCAATCATTATATATAATTATTTGATCGCTAGCTAATTGCTTATAATTACGGACTTTTCTTTCGCTTAACATTATAAAGATAACGTCTATATAATATATACTATACGATATATCGCGGTTTTATTTTCCTAATCGGAACCATAAAACTACCATATCCCTAATACCATCCATATTATGCAAATCGTTATCGATTAGGTATACCCGGAAACGTTAAGCAACCCGATTTATACGGACTTTTGGAAAATAATCGCTAATTAAATTTGTAATATAAAAGATATTTATTTCCTAGTTCCAAAAGCTTTCCATCCAGTAATTCGTATTTATTTATTCATTAACTTTACCAAAATACTTTAATATAATAGAAAAAACGAATAAAGCTATATACTATTTTGCAATTTCGTCCGGGTTAAGTAAAAACGGGAATTACATAACGTTATTATATATAAATACGTTTACTGTAATCGTTTTATAGGTTATATATATATAATCGAAATCCTTAAATATCTATTAAAATGTTACTCCGATATTATCGTCGGTAAAATATGCGTTAAGATACATATAACGTTAAACAAATTATGCTTTTTTGCATATAGTAATAAACCCCGTTTAATTAAGGCCTTATAATATTACAACTTTGTCGAATACTACTTTAACATTATTCGTATTTATTATTTTATTAACTGTTAAAAGGTTTAAAGGGGAAATATATTTAACTAAGGGCGAAGTATAAAAAATAGCGCCGCAGTTAATATAGTTCGCGTCAAAAGCCAACCTGGAAGCATTTTTATCTTTATATACGTTTTAATCTTTTGGGAGATCGCCATATAAATCTCGGACACGGTCGCCGTATTCCATTTTATCAAACGGCGGTAATACTATTTTGGCAACTATATTATGTTAAGTACCACATAAAAATCATTTAAACTTAGGAAATCTGGAAACATTATAAGCTTATCGAAAATACTTCTGGCTAATTAGGACTGGAATTAAAAAAAAGGATACAAAATATAATAAATGGGATAAAGTTTATATATTAAATAATTTCTAAAGGTATTATTAAGAATAGAAAAATATATGTAAGGTTTTATGGTATATAAACGAAGCTTACGGATAATTAAAAAGTTACGAAAAAATCCGAAGGTAATACATATAATCAATAGTAAAATGTATATAGTTTTAAAATTACGTAATTATAAGTATGTAAATAATTAGGTCTATATAAGTTACTAAATATCAACTTTAAAGCTAACGTTACTTTTTTTTTATAACGAAGTAACAACATATAAGGAAAAAACTAAATCCTTATGTAAATTGTACGAAATTTTTCCTGTATTATAAAATGTTTAATATAATTTATAAAATTCCTGAAATCAAATACATATTAAATAAATGCGCTATAATCGATACTATTTATTTTAATATAACCTACTGTTATTTTATATTTCGTATATATCTTACGATATTACAACGCGTAAAATTAATTTACCTGCAACATAATAATTATTAACCTGTTACCTTTTAATTAAGCCTTTAAAACCGTTATTTTAATACATATTTCCATATATTTTATAATATAACAAAATATGAACAAGCTTACCAATACCCTAGAATCCTTATTCAGGAATTCTGCCGATAATATATTCGATATGCAGCCGGAAAGTTTTAAATTTCCGGTTAAGCATATTAAATTTGCTGATAATACCCCCGATAAATAACCTTAAAAACGGGTAACAAGATCTTAAACAAAAAAACAGCCGGAACCATTACCAAAACCACCAGTAACACAATATAACTTACGGCCTCGTCCTAATTAAAGCAATTTCGTATTAACTAAATAACATTCGACTATTCTAAAATACAAAACGTTCCTTTCGGAAAGTGTATATTATGCGTAACCGATTTTAAATACTAGATTTATGCCATAAAGTTATGATAATATAAGGAAAAACTGGAAAGCTGTAAATACCTTACGTCTTGGCGTTAAGTCGAACGCATACTAAATAAAAGATTTTTACGATTAATAATAATCTTTAAACTCGGTAATATCGTTAAAGGCTTATATTATAAATAAAACTTCGTATTAAAAAAAGGTACGGCATTTACATAAATACTAAATGCTAATAATACCGCTCGAGATATTCTTAATAACAACACCCGATCGAACAAAATTTACGTTATAGCGGATTATGCCAGCCTTATAAGTTATTAAAATGCCAAGTTAACTACCGACCCTTAACTAGTTACAGCTTTCGAAATTTAGCAAAAAGGATATATAAACCGAGCATTTTATAAACGATCCAAAAAAAGGTTTATGAATTTATAAACCGGGCCGATTAACGAGGAAGTATATATTATATAGCCGTTTTATAAATGTTATACTCTACGGGGTTATACGGGCGATAAATGTGCAAACTGCGCATAAAAACGCGGCGAGGAATATTTATACGCGACTTTTAAATATTCAGCATTGCTATACAGTCCGAATAAAGATTTTTAAGGAAACTTAAACCCGGATATTACGCTTAAAACGAAAATACTTTTAAGTCCCGATAATGTAGAAGGGATTATTAATGCATAGGTTATAATAACGTACGAAAAAGGGCATAATTAAACGAAAAGGTTAAAAAAAATACGTAAAAACATTAGTTAATAAGTTAATTTTACGCGAAATATATGGATTAATGCGAAATTATGCGATATATATAGTTATAAGCAATACGATACTATTAATACGTCGGTTTATTTTAATGTGAAAAATTTATATAGTATTAATACCAGTAAAACGTACAAAAAGCGACGTACTTAATTAAAACGCCGCGATATTTTAATTTATATTAATATTAAAATTATAGTAAAATCCTTATATTAGTTCTGTAAAATACAGAAATAACAAAAAGGTAAAGGATTGTATTAATAATTAAGTATCGTGCGACGAATTTTTATTTTCCTTATTTAACGACGACGAGGAAAACGACGGACCGTTCTAATCAAGACTATTTTCCGAGTTATTCATAATTTATACCATAAGATTATAACCTTTTTCCATGTGCAAGATATTATGGTGGTCTAAAGCCAAATTACTTTTAGTAAACTTGTTACCGAAAGCTTTTGGGGCAGCTACGTTAAGGTTATTTATAAGTTAATTTTCGTTTTTGGTTATATTTAACTAATTAAGCCTACCTTCGTTGTTAATAATAGGTACGGTGAAATGGTGCAGGGTGCCGGGCCAGGGGGCATGGCTTGGCTGATCAGTTAGTCAGCTTCATAGGTGTATTTCTAGGAGCTCTTTGCGTCGGGCGCAACCCCGAGACATGTTCATCATTAATCATCCATCGTTCATCGTCTACTTATACACTTATCTTTAGTCTGGTTTAATACTGACCTAAATACAGTGTTTTTGTTTGCCTTTATTACCGCTGTATTCGGCTATTCTATCGTAACCCGCTTATTAAAGATGCTTTAATCGGAACTAAATCTTCGCGTCCCAATTTAAGTAATTGCCAAGGAGAAGATGCTGGCTTTTGTTAGCTGCCGACGGACCTTAATTTCCGATTAATAATTCGGAAAGAACGAAAAAGACGAAATTTTAATTAAATGCATCTAAATTCGAATACGATTACGATAATAGCTACGGATACGATAACTTAAGCGGCATGCGATTAACGACCGCAATTATAACAAAAATACGACCCTTTGGACGATTAATAAAAAAAGCTATTAAATTAAAACCTTTTTACGAAAACAACTTTATTCGGACGACGGTAAAAAAATACGAACGTATAGGCAACCGGTTTTGGAACATAAATTAATTACCTAAGTTTTAAACCGATCGCGTAATTTAAGATACAATACGTATTAACAGGTAAATTACGTAGCAAGATAAAATATAAAATTTGATTAATAAAGGCTAAAAAAGCCAAAACTGCGTCGCTGGCGCCGTAGCTATTAAGATTTGGACTAATTAAAATAAGTGTAACAACGATAAGATTAACGATATAAATAAGACAGCGAATACGAACAGAAAAAGGAATAAAGTTATGAAGCTATTTATTTTATATGCGAAAGGAAAATATCGAAAAAGGAATAACGTTTTTTAACATAATATAGGAATTAAGAGAAAAACGTTATAAGATATATTTTAAACCCTTTTAACGTTAATCGGATAACATTAAATCTAGTTATTATTCAGCAGTATTATTGGAATATATTTCTTTTATTAAGCTTAAGTATTATAACGTTTAAGTTAGCAATAAAGGTATTAATTAGTAAGTTAGAAAAGGTACGATTAAATAACTAGCAACGTAGCAATAATTAAAATAAAGTTATTCGGACGAATAATAAAAAAAGGAGGATACTTATTTTTTAAATCCGAAAAAAAGGGAAAATATACTTCAAATAATTATCGCGGATAATTATTTACCTTATTCTCAAATATATTCCGTTTAGAACAATATTTTAAAACCTAAGTAATTTTAAAACTGGTAACATTAATTAGTTTAAAATAAGCTTTAGCAGATTTTGGAAAGGCTCGTCGAAGCTTTCTAAAATTGTTACTTAGGTTTATTTATAATACGGATTATTACTAATACCGAATTTTCTTAGCTTTACGAAAGATTAAAATCTTATATTAAGTACAACCGCCTAATACCGATTAACAAAGAACTTTTATAATAAGAAGCTTAACGAACCTAACCTTAAAATATTAATAATCCGATTAAATCCTTAAAACTAGTTAAGGATATAATTACCTAAATAAACTTAGAAATCGTTATTAACTTATCGTAAAGATAAGATATGATATTAACTCAAAATTTAAAGTTATTTATAGGATTGGAAGTACTTATACCGGACGTTATACTTTTTAAACCTATTAATTAACTTAATTACGATTTCCTTACTGATATTATAAATAAGCTTTCGGATTTTATAATTTTTCCGGATTTATCGGCCTTTCCGGATTTTTGCTTTTTAAAAACTAAAGCTACCGGTTAACTTAAAAAAGTTAATAAATTATTTATAAAGTATAAGCTTAAGAAATTTGAAATAATCGCCGAATTACCTTATTAAATTAATAACCCTTTTATAAAAAACTGGGTTAAAGCCGTATTTAATAATGTAATGTTACAGAAACAGGGGTTCCTGTCTGAAAAAAGCCAAGTTCTTGGAGGTTAGCGCGGATGCGGCTAAACCCCGGGCCAAGAGAAGACTTGGCTTTCGACGTGATCTAATTGATCTAAGTGATCTGCCAGATCACTTAGATCATATAAATCACTACCACACTTACTATGGACGGATGGATATATAATGAACGAACCCTTATATAAATAGCACCAATTTAGTTTTCGCTCCTTAGCTATTAATCTAAGCCTTTAGTTAAAGGTACCGTTTTCCGATTAAGGGAAGAGTCCGCAAACCTTTTTAACGAATAAATTACTGAATTATTTTTCGCATTATTATTACCTGCAAATTAAAACTTCCTTTCGGATATTACTTATGCCTCCAGATAGATGCATAATAGGTTCGTTACATTTTGATAGCCCCTTAATTAATAACCGACGAATGATTTAAGGCTTAGTTAAGTATAAGCTTTCTTAAACGCAATAAAAACGATATCATAGGACGACGTTTAAAAAATAAATAGCATACTCGATTACCGTTACTGGTTAGTAAGGGATTAATAACCAGATTAAACGATTTACCACCTATTAAAAAAATCTTCTCCTTAATCAACAATATAACACCACCTTCCACCCGATCTTAAAAAGAACCTTTTTCCTTTTAACCTTTGCAACAACCCGCCCCAGCAAAAAACACCATAAAGGTTTATAGGTTTAAGGCGGAGGAAAAGGAAAAAAACCAGCCAGTAGAACAGAAGGCAAAAAAGAAAGAACTTACTATTGACGAAAAATTAAACGTTCTTGCGAAAGAAATCAGAACCTTAAAGGACAAAAATGTTAGACTTATCCGATAACAAAGGTCCTCGACCTTACTTTTGTTCGGTGCAAATAAAATACGCGAAAGCATTATTTCCCTTCTTAGTTACTATGGAATGCCGGAAATTAAGGGTTACAAGCTAACTCCTCTAAAGCCTTATAATGGAATTACGGACGTAAAAAGATTCCTGGTCCAAGTTAGATTTTACCTTAAGTTTTACGAAAATTTTCTAACGGAAGATTATTAAAAGGTAATAGTCATTTTTCAACTATTCGCAGGAAAAGTTCTTTTATAATTTAAACTTATTATAAACGATTATCTTATAAATCACTTTAACTAATTTTCCGACCTAACTAATTATGTTTTCGGTAATTATAAATATTTTAAAAAAAGAATACGAACTTTGTTTAAAGATTTCGATAAAGAATAATATGCGGTCGAACAGTTACATTTCCTTTAACAAACCAAGTCGGCAGCTAAATATACGATTAAATTTAATCGTTTTGCTTTAGTTTCCAATTTCCCAAAAAATGCATTATTTTATTCTTTTTATAACGGCCTAAAATTGCAAATTAAAGATAAGATATACAAAATACCCAAAACTGGCCCCTTCCAGGATTATATTAACAAGATTATTATTGCCGATCGACGTACCTTTAAAAGGTACTTAGAAAAGAAAAGATTTAATAAAAAGAAAGATAACCAAAGCTTAAGCAGCAAGTCCCAAAGGGACAGAACTAAGGGCAAAACCTAAAAAGAAGCAAGTATTATTTTAAAGAAGCCTAAGAAAGACAAATCAAATGTTGAATGTTTTAACTATAGCAAAAAAGGCTATTATAAAAGCGAATGTCGCTTTCTAGCAAAAAAGAACTTTAGGAAAAAAGGAATCCTTTAACCCTAGAAAAAGGTTAGGATAACCGAATAAAAATCAGATAGCGAAAGTAAAAGGGAAGTTAATTTTATTTCCTTTTAGCAAGAATTTACTATTACAATTATACATTATAAACAAAATAGCGACTTAAAATACGAACGTTACCTAATTTGTTAAAATCAAACGATTAAAGCCTGCAGATATTATCCAGGATAAGAAACTTCCAGGATAGCCGTAAAGCTAGGATATATTTGTTATCTGGATAAGCAACGGTGTAAAATGTACGATAAATACGGCCAGTTGCGTTCCAATATAGTGATATACGATCCGACACTTTCAAAGCCCAGCAAGGCCTTTAAGGATGAAAAACCAGTTCGCCTGGATACCTTAGATTTGGAACCAGTTCACGACTACGACTTATTCCATTTTTCCGCGTGCCATAATAACAATTGTTTAACCCATTTCCGCGCCAAAAAAGATAATAACTATTGGCCCGGATGGGATAAGGAGATACCTACCGAACCCGACGATGAATGTAGATGCATTGAAACTCCCAGATGGCCGGAGTACCCCCGATTTTGTTACCTATATTCCGAATCGGCTCAGAATCGAAAAACCATGGCAAAAGAATGCTTATATTACGCCCCTATATTATGCATAATATATAAGATCTTAGATATAAAAGTTAACCCTTTAAAGATTTTACCGCTAAAACCAGTAGCCCTTCGGATATTAAAGGTAAAGGTTTTAAGATTAGTTTGCTAGATTGGCAAAAAAAAAGTGGTTTACTTATATAAATAATAAAGGCTTTAAATATATAGTTAAGAAGGCCCGAAAATGGAAACGCCTTTTAGCTAACAAAAATAACAAGTTAAAAAATTACGTAGGCCTTCGAAATTAAGGTATCGAAAAGCCTTAACTTATAAAACCTTATACGAGGCAAAAACTGGATAACGTAGTTAAATTAAGATTTCTTTTTAATACGGGAACAAAACATTTAAAGCCATAATCGATTTAAAAGCAGAAAAAAACTTTATTTTACCATTAATTGTAAAATAATATCGGATCCCTTAAAGATATAAGTTAAAATCGTACAAATTATTTACAGTTAACGGAAATTTATTTAAGTATAAAAATGGTCGAATTTTTAAAAAAACGGAAAAACTTTTAGTACAAATTTAAGGATATTTAGAAAAAATTAAGCTAAACGTAGCCGATATTTTAAGATACGACATTATCCTTAAAATGCCGTAGTTCCGTTCCAGCAACCTTCATATTAACTGGAAAACCCAAAAACTTTCTTGGAATTATCCTATAATTTTTTCAGAAAAGAAATTCTAAGAAATCTGTTACATAATCCGAAAAACCAAAGTAATAAATTTAACTGCTAAAGTACCCTTTAAATACCGAAGATTTAAAAAACTGGTTAAAAAACAAATACGAAAAGAATTACCCGACCATAATTAATAGGACTATAAAATCTTTATTAAGAAAGAATACCATTTAAAACTTTACCAGATTTACCATATAAACCCAAAAAAGGCTAAGACTTTATAGAAAAGTTTATAACAAAACCTTAAGCGTAAATATATTCAGGAATTTAAATTTTCCGCAGGATACCCCGTTATAATAGTACTAAAAATAAAAGATAAAAAGATCCGAATTAACAAAGATAAAAACCTTATATATCGAAAAGTTTACGATTATCGATAGTTAAATAATATTACCATTAAAAATAAATATCTTTTTACTTTTATGGATACCATAAAAAAATATTAACAAAGCCAAATCGTTTACGGCATTAAACTTACCGAACGGTTATTACTTAATCCGAATAGCTAAAAGCGAAAAATAAAAAACCGCTTTTAAAACGATTTATAAACTTTATAAATATAAGGTAATATTTTAAGGATTTACTAATGCCCTCGCCAATTTTTAATATATATTAATAATTATTTTACGGAAGTTTTTCGATAAATTTATGTTCGTTTACTTAGACGATATTCTTATTTACTTTAAAACCTTAAAAAAATACAAAAAACATGTCGCCTAAATAGTGGAAGCATTTGAAAAGGCAAACCTGTTAGTTAATGCCGAGAAAAACGTATAACATACCTAAAAGTTAAACTTTTTAGGCTTTACTATTACTTCAGGACAGATTTAAATCCAGGATTCCAAAATAAAAACAATCAAAAGTTGGCCGATTTCCGACAAAGCGACCGTTACCGACGTCCGTCAATTTTTAAGATTTACGGGTTACGTACGCAGCTTAATCAAAGATTTCGGAAAAATCGCTAAATTCCTAACGAACCTTACCACCAAAGAATATGTTAGAAAAAAGTTTAAATTCCCAAAGGAAGCTAAAAAAGCAATATAAACATTTAAAAACCAAATTACCAACGCCCTTATCATAAAATTACCTAACCATAACAAAAAAAACGACTAAAAACTAACGTATTAAATAAAGCCCTAAAAGCAATCTTAAACAACAAGAAAATAACGGAAAATGGCATCCAATAACTTACTATTCCAAAACCTTAAAAAGTGCAAAATCGCGATACCCCATCTACGACAAAGAATTATTAGCAATTATTATAACATTTAAAGAATAAAAACTTTACCTTAATAGAACCAAAAAACTTTTTAATATTTACTCCGACCATAAAAATCTTACTGACTTTATAACAATTCAAAATCTTAATAAACGATATAAAAATTAAATCATTTTCTTATCTAAGTTTAATTTTAAGATTTATTATATTAAAGGTAAGGAAAATATTTAAGCGGATATCCTAAGCCGAAAAGGAAATTATAATATAAAGATTCCCATACGACGTATACAAATGTTACAACTTATAAAAAAAGGTATCTTACGGTTATGCAAAATATTAAAAAAACCCATTTCCGAACTTCTGGCCCAGTTTAAAAGCTTATATAATTCTAATAAGCAGAAAAAAATTAAATAATTAAAAGGACGATCCGAAGGTTAACTACTGTACCGCGGAAAAATTTACGTCCTACGAAAACAACAAAAACAATTTGTTAAAGAATTTTACGAAAACCTGCTATATGGATATTAAAAGATCTTTAAAATAATTAAGCGATTTCAAAAGAAATACGATTTCCCAAAATTTAGAAAAACTGTTAAACAAGTGGTTAAGGACTATAACGTTTATAATAAGGCTAAAGCAGTTCGCTACAATCCATACGAACTGCTGCAATTTATAAAGATTCCAAAAAAAGCTTGGAATACCATAACTTAAAACTTTATTACCGGCTTACCCCTATCCAAGAATCCCGTTACCGGGGTTTAATATAATGGAATATGGGTAATTATCGACAAACTTACCAAATATAAGTACTTTTTACCTTTTGGAAAAAGTACGACAGCAAAGCAATTAATTTACGCGTTCGTAAAATATTATTTCGATAAATATAGAATCCTAAAAAGAATTATTTCAAACAAAAATAAGTTATTTACTTCCAAATTTGGTATTAATTTCTTTAAACAAATTAACACCAAACTTAAATTCTTTACAACGTATTATTTCCAAACCGATAAACAAACAAAACGGTTAAACCAAACACTAAAACAATATTTAAAAAGTTATGTTAATTATCAGCAGGATAATTAGGTAAAATTACTTCTACTGGCATAAGTAACCTACAACATATCTATTAACGAAAACATAAGCATTTTTTCCTTACATAGCCGTATATGGACGAAACGCAAAAACTTAACAACCAAAGCAATTATTCGGTAAAGCTCCAAAAATTACCTCGGTAACACCCAAAGCAGAAATTATAATATCCGAAATTAAAACCATCTAAGCCCGCTTTAAAATTAAGTTACAATTTTTCCAATAACGGATGGCTTAATATTACAACAAAAAAAGAATTAAAGGACTAATTTTATCGAAAAGAAATAAAGTTTACCTATTACGCCAAAAACAAAACGCGACCTTAAACATCTTACAAATCAAAACCATAAAACCTAGTAACAAACTCGATTTTAAGAAACTTAGTCCGTTTAAGATTAACGAGGTTATTTTTAAAACCAACTATCGACTGTCGCTACCAAAAATAATGAAAATATACCCTATTTTCTACATTTCCCTGCTAGAACTAGCACCTAATAACACCTTGCTGGAGACAAACTTGGAAATTAAGGAAAATACCGATAAGTACGAAGTCGAAAGAATATTAAATTCGAAAATAATTAACGACAAAATCCAGTACCTGGTTAAGTAAAAGGACTACCTACTTAAGGATAATATTTAGGAGCCTTTTAAACACCTACTAAATACGAAAAACCTGGTTAAAACGTTTTACCGCCAGAATCCTAACCGACCGTTTTTAACGCGGCCAGGGTCGCAGGCGACAACGGCCCAACCCCCAAATCCAAACCCTCGGCGCTCCAGTCGAAAAAAGCAAACATTTCCATGTTGGCGTTAATCTTAAAAGTAAGCCGCGCTTGCTTTTCCTTTATACGATGTTACTTTTCTTCCAACCTTTTTTGCTTTTTTAATTAATCCAACTTATATCTTTCTTTTAATATGGCAAAAGCCTTTTTTTTCAAAATATTTTGCTAAAAACGCAAGCGTTTTATTTGATTAAAAAGTTCTATTAATTTGTCTTTTACCATCCGCTATTCCTTTTATAATCGTTCTCGTTTTTCCTTAATTTTTATTAAAAAATTTATATTTAATACGTTATAAGCTAGACGTTAACGACGGGTACAACAACTGCAACTTAAAACGTTAACTACAAAAAAGCAGTTAATTTCCCCGAAACAAATGCAATTCGAATAAAAATTAACTTTGGAACCAAATTTCTTAATATATTCTACACGATTATTACGCATCTCGCATTAATTAAATCGAGATTTTTTCTTTCCTTTTTCTTTTTGAATACGGCCTGTTATAATAAGATCAGCTGGGAAATCTTTATACTTTTTCTAACTACCTAAAGGGTTACTTACGGTTCTTATCTTTGGAACAAAAATCCTTAAAAAAGGGAAATAGTATTATAGGAACAAAGGTTCCTATCTAAAAAAAGCCAAGTTCTTGGAAATTAACGCGGATACGGCTAAACCCCGGGCCAAGAGAAAACTTGGCTTTCGACGTAATCTAGTTAATTTAAGTAATCTGCCAGATCACTTAGATTACATAAATTACCATCATATTCATTATGGACGGATGGATATATAATAAACGAACCCTTATATAAATAACACCAACTTAGTTTTCGCTCCTTAGCTATCAATCTAAGCCTTCAGTCAAAGGTACCGTTCTCCGATTAAAGGAAAAGTCCGCAAACCTCTTTAACGAACAAACTACTGAATCATTCCTCGCATTATTGTTACCTGCAAATCAAAACCCCCTTTCGGATACTGCTCATGCCTCCAGGTAAATGCATAACAGGTTCGTTACATGTAATTTAATAAAGCCAAACGTCCAAGCGCATTCTGAAAATTTTTAAGCTATAAGATTTAAAGCAAATACGGACAGCTAAGGATTAATTAAGGATTTTAACGAAATAAACTTAACGCGGTATTTTTAATTATATTTATAAGTATTATCTAAAGCATGCTGCTAAAGGAAAAAATGTCCTGGAAAAACTTAAGCAAAAAAGCAAAATAACTATCAAAAACGAATATATTAAAAGCTTACTAAAAAAGTTATCCGTAAATTATTTCGAAAGGATTTTTAATAATTCGTCCCTAAAATTAGAAAACCTGTACGTAACTAATTACGTTAATATTTCGATATTAATTAAAGACTGAGCCTTAAATAAGGCAGAATTTTTTAAATATAAAGAACGTAAACGATAATAAAGAAATATCCGTTTCGACATTAACTAAAAAAAAAGGAACGGTTTAACCCGATTTAATAACCTAAGTAATAACGACCAAGAAACCCTTAATAACGATTAAAATTATTTAACCGTATTAATTAGGTATTAAAAAAAACGAATACGTTATAAAACTTAAAAATCGTATAAGCTCGATAAATTTAAAACTTAAAGGTTTTTAAAGAAAAGATACGTAACCGAAAAGCAGCCCGGATATTATAATATTATGCTCCGCCAGGATAAAAGGTACTTTAGGTATATAATTATAGTGCTAACCCGTCGATTAATGTAGTTAGTTTTTAGCTTAATAATTATATTCGATTAAGCCCTTACCGTAAACGAAATAGATAGCGAGATCGAAAAGGTTACCGTAAAGGTTATTAAGGTTAAAATAAACGCCTTGGTAACTTTAATCAAGGTATTTGTTAGTTCTGCTTAAAGCCAGGACATACTATATAAAAATTCCGTTTGTTTTTTAACATGGAAATTATAAAATTAGTCTTACTCGCCGACGATGGATATATTATTTTCCTTGGATCCCCGGAAAATAAAGTAACGTTAAATATAATTTAATTCCTTTAGGTCTTAAATAATTAGGCGATCGAATAGCAAATCTTATTTTAAAAAAAGATTTTAAAATAAATTTATAATTTGCCAGTTTTCCCTGCCCGATTTAAGGAAAAGATACGGTATTTTGATCTGCAAGACGACATCTTTCGAGGCGTAAATAATCAATTAACCAGCCACGACCTAAATACTAATAATCCAACTAAGCCTTAAAAGCATATTACGATTCTAAAACCGAATCGACAGAATCCCGATATTAATCAGAATAAGGTAACCGAAATTAATATAACCCATTTCGTCGACCATAATGGAAAACCATTTTATAAAAAGGTACCGTTACGTAAATGGCTATAAAGTAACCCTATTAAAAGCAAAGGTACCCGGCAGCTGGAGGATATTAAAGCTTTAGAGATCGACGACTCTAATTAGCCGGCTGTGCTTATTAGCGTTATAATGGCTAAGCGTTTTAGAAATAAAGAAAAGGAATTTAAAGGCGTAAAAAGGAATAAAACCGAATACGAAATTAATAACGACGAACTAATGTACGAAAAATTATCGTTCCATAATATGAAAATCGGCATTTAAATAAATAATATTTTCTAAACGGAAGCCAGTACCTTTTAAGCAAACGATATTATTTAAACAGATAATACCCTTACGCATAAAAGCCTGGTCGATAAGCATATAATCAAATTTTGGAAAAAGAAAATCCGGAAAAACTTTAAAAGGAAATTTGAAATTACTTAATTCGAATTAATCGAAATCTGCCTAAATTTCGGAAAGGCTTTTAAGAATTTTATAACCGCCAAAACTTTAAAGGTACTTAATTGCAAAAATAAGGAAACGATTAAAATAACCGAAGTTAAAATGTGAAAATTAAAAGTTCTAAAAGTAAAAAAACCTACTAAAATTTTTACTATAAATATCGGTTATAAAGCAAAAAGCCAAAAGGAAGTTAAAGTTTTGTCGATCTAGTAATATAATCCAGCTAAATATATTACCCCTTTATTTAGATTGGCTGTTAAAATAGGTTACGGAGGTGGTAAGAACCTAATTAATGGAATTATCGATACTAGAGCAAAATCGAGCGTTATAATTACGTCGTACGTTAAGCGATATGAATTAGCCATACAATAAACCCGCATATCGTTCCTAAGCTTCAATTCTTAAAAGAGAACTTTATTCGAAAACATAATTAAAGTTTCCGTTTAGCTAACTGGCCGATTAATTACTATTTTTTTGTTTGTCGTTAATAACCATTACGTTACGTAGCTACTAATCCTAGGATTTAATTTTATGGCCAAATCGAAAATAATGCTTAATATAAACCCGGACGTAATAAAAGAAACTTTAAAATTTAGCCCGTTAAAGATTATTATTTTTTTTATTTTTTATAGGACGAATTATGCGTAGTATTCGTATTAACGAAAAGCTTAAAAAAAAAAACAGCCGGTAAAATAATAGGCCGTTTTATTAACGAAAGCAGGCTTACGAACGAAAGGATAAATAAGTAAGCTATAAACCTTTATATCTTTTCGATTAGTAATACCTACATTAATTAAAACGCGAAAACGATTTAAAAAGCTATTAATAATAAATTAAAACCCGGAAATAAGATTTTAGGCTAATTTAACGCCGAGAAATTAGCGCATACTTTATATAAAATACTGTAGGACAAAATATAACAAAAGATTAATAATAATCGGACCGTTCAAATTAATACGATATATAAACCTAAGTAAAAAAAAATAATCCCCGTTAACGATGTACCCTTTATTAAATCAATACTTTTTAAAAACCCAAATTAAAAGGCCAAGAAATTCGAAAAAGTTTAGTAAGCTATTAATTAAGATAGCGAAAAGCTTAATAAACCTGGTATATTTTTAGCTGCTTTATTCCCTAAATTTACCATTATATCCCGAAAAACCCGACTTATTAAGGAACGCGCCGACGAAGTTCTTAATTAATTAGGAAATAAGTTTACCAGAGTAAAAAACACCCTTTTTAAAGAAATGCTTTTTTCGCAAAAAAGCTGCCTTAACCTGGAATTGGAAAAAATGTGGCAGAATTAAATCAAATATCGCACCAAATTATAAGATTCGAAAGATCCCTTATAAGGTATGGCAAGCCAAGGGTATAACAGTGCCGGCGAGTATCAAGAACAAGCTGATCAAAATATTGCGAATACGTATTTAGCGAAATATCTTCGAACAATCTTATGCTATATACAAAAATGCTTGGTTTTTAGTCGAAAAAAAGGATGGTAAGCTCCGATTAATTAATTTTACAACTAAATTAAATATTGTTATTTTACGAAATGCCTTTATGCCGGATAACTGCAACGAATTTTCCGCGGATTTTGCTATATGCTTATTAATTACCCTGGTAGACTTTTTTTTAAGTTACGATCAGGTTACTTTAATTTCAACTAGTAAAAATCTTATTACTTTCGCGATACCGTTAAAACTTTTAAGGTATACCACTATACCTTAAGGGTTTACCAACTTTATAATTTATTTCTGCCGTATAATTAAAAAGATTTTAAACGATTTAATGCCCGATATAACCCGGCCATTCGTCGATAACGTTAAGGTTAAAGGCTTAAAAACAAGATATAACGACGAAAAGATCTTTCTAGGAATTCGGCGGTTCGTTTATAAGTATATTGTTAACATAAACAAGATCTTTTTTAACTATAAGCTTGCTAGTACGACGATCAGTATGAAAAAATCTTAATAATGTTAAGAAATAACCGTTATAATCGGATTTATCTGCGGAACGAATGGGCGGCAACCAGATATAGCTAAAATAAAAAAGATCCTAAAGATTTAGCCATATAAAAACGTTTCGGAAATTAGAACTTTCTTAAGAATTATTATTTATTATCAGATATTTATTACGTATTTCGCCATTAAGATAAAACCTTTTATACGCTTGTTTCGAAGGAATTAAATTTTTATTTAGGGCCCCGATTAGGATTACGTAATGGAAAATGTTAAGAAAACGATTATTACGGCCCCGATTTTAATTATCTTCGATTATAACCCTAATACCGGAAAAATTATTATAAAAATAAACGCAAGCAAAAAAGGTTTTAAAGGTACTTTCGGTTAATTAATCAATAAAATAAAATATCCCGCGCGTTTTAAAAATGGTACTTGGAAAGGTGTTAAGCTAAATTACGACGTTAACAAATTAAAATATCGAACTATTTTTAAGATCCTAAGGAAAGTCCGGAACCATATTTATAAAATCCAATTCGTACTAAAAACTAACGTAAAGGTATTAGTAACTTAAATTAATAATTCTTTAAGTTTTTTACTTGGTACTATAATTACTCGTTAAGTTACCTGGATAAAGATGTTCGACTTCGAAATTAAACATATCCCCGATAAAAAGAACATAATAACAAATAGCTTATCCCGAAAGCTATTTGGAACCTTTAACGCGTTGGACGATTAATAAAAAAGAAAAGTCGATAACTTTATTAATATCCAGCTTAATATTATTCGGCTTAATCTTATTTTAACTGGTATAGACTTTATACCTATTAATACGGATCGGCGACAAGGACCTTTTATCGGAAATTGGTTTAAAAATTTTCAAAAGTACGCTAAGTTCCTAACGATATTAGATCTCCTTAAGCGGCTCGATAATACTTTAAGAAAAAAGCGAAATGTTTTTAAATCAGAACCGTTAAATTACTTTATTTAAAACGGTATTTTATAACATAAAGCAAATAAGAAATACGGCAGCCGGCGAATAGTTAATACCGAACAAAAACAATTTACAATAATTAAGCAATATTATAAGGATTATAGCTATAAAAAGCGAAATTCGACTTACTGTTGCATAATAGCTTTATATTATTAACGTAATATATTTAGCTATATTCGGGAATCAATGCTTACGTATGTTATATACCAAAAAGCAGCCGATCGACGTTTCGAAAAGGGCTATAAATTTTCGCAGATGATTAACATAATTGTTATTTAGGTAATCGATGTTCAGTTTATGCCTAATAATAATGGTTACAAAGTTACGGTTGAAGTTAAATGTAAATTATCCGATTATTTAAAAGTTAAAGCCTTACGATTAATTACGTTAACAGTAATTAAAAAGTTTTTAAATACGTACGTCTTTTATCGATATAATATCCCGATTAAGATTAAGATTAACGAAGGTTTAGAAAATAAGGGCGAAGTTATTAAAACTTGCAACGTATTAAGGATTAAAAAAAAAGTTGGTGCCGCGTATGCAGCCTGGCGACAAGGCCTGGTCGAAAAAGGATACGTTCCGATCGTTAAAACCTTAATAAAAACGATAAATAAGATTGGCAAAAAATGGGTTAAGCTTTTGCCTAAAATGGTTTCCGCCGATAATACCATTATAAAAAGTTATGGCCTTAGCCCTTATAAACTGCTGTACGGATAACAAGCGCTTTTACCGATCGAAACAGTCCTGCCGATATGGAAAATTATAACTTAGGACCCAGACACGCCGGGAGAAAACCTAATTACGCAAAAAATTCGACTTCTTGAAAAGAAAGCTAAAAATGTAGCCAAGGTTACCAAAGTGATCGTTAAGCAACGCCGCAAAGTAGTTAAATTGGCGAATAAAAGGGATAAGAATAAGATAAGACATAAACTTTTAAAAATATACGACTTAGTATTGTTATATAATACGTTATAATATATAAATATATTTAAGGATATAAAGTTAAAGTACCGTTAAACTGGCCCGTATTTAATCAGTAATACTATTAGTTTAGGTATTTACTATTTAAAAGAAATTAATAAAACGAAGTTGCAAAATATTTTCCTTATAAATAAATTAAAGTAATTTGTAAAAGATAAAAAAAGATATTAGGAGCCGATTAACTTATAAAAAAACGACTGGACGAGATTATTTACTAATCAAAGCGATAATACGATATCGGATACCTCGGATATTACGAATATCGAGCTACTTAAAAATTTGTAAAAACAAATATTAAGGTATAAATATTAAGTAGCTAATTTAAAGGTTTTGCAGTTATGGACGATAGCGATACGATAGAAACGATACGATCAGGAAAACGGAAGAAATTAACGCGATTAATTGCGAAAAGTTAAAGTACAGTAATTGCTATAAATTCCCTTAAGCTTTTATAAGTTCTTATAAGTTCCTTTAAATTTTTTTACTGTTCTGCCTACCGACACCTTATACGATAACTATTATGCTTTACTTATAATTAATGCGTCCCGCTATATTTGCCCGGAACCGGGGATTAATAAGATATTTTTTTACCTTATTTCAAAATTAATTCCTATCGTATATTTTAATAATGGGATAAGTTTTTATACGAATATCTTTTTTAATTTATAGCGATCGTAAGAAACTAGCTTTAAATGCCTTAAACTATTCGTTCCGGAAAGTATAATTATGCCTTTTGATAAACCCGATATAGTTATTATAAGCCCCGTTAAAAAAGCTAAAAATCGACTCGGACTTAAAGAATAAATATATTTCGTACTAATTAAGATATTTCGATGTTATATATCGTTTTTCGCAAAGTTTGCAAGGTACCAGGTTAAGTATACCGAATACCTAAATAAATAAACCAGTAACGTATTTAGGATCTTTAACAAAAGCAGTTATAAAGTAACTTAAGGAATTAACCCGATAAATTTCGACATATACTAAATAAGCTACCAAATTTTCTACTGACTGGAAGTATTTAATTATATTGGATTAGGTATTTACGGCCGCCCAGAAGTTTTTATTTTCGATTTGTTATTGTAAGTACCAACCAGTAACTAAATTACCGATAACGCAAATAAATATAACCCCGAATATTTAAATCCCGAATACTGCCTAAAAGCGTATCAACACGACGGGTTAATAGCCTGGAAAATATGGACGAATTTAATACCGTTAAAGTCTTACGACGATAATTAAAGATTTGGTTCAGTTTATCGATATTTGCCTTAACCTTAGGATCGACAGGCTTCTTAGTACCAAGATTTAAAGGTTTGTTACCTGGACCGGAATTTTTTTTAATAAACGATTCTTTTATAATAAGGATAAAATTACTTAGGTTTGCATTTCCGCAAAAACCTTAAGAACTGCGTAAATTTAATGGCTAAAGAGAACTTATAATGATATTAATTAATATAACGAAGATATATATATATATATATATTTGGATATATGCTAAGTTTGGAAAGAAAAGTTGGAATAGTATTGCAGAAAAAATGCAAAAAAAGTATAAGTGCGAAAAACGAATATATATACCTAATTAAAGAAAGCGACAACGAGGGCACCTTTTATACAACTTTCGATGAAATTTTCTGGGATTTTCTCGGCGTACACGTTTTATCTGCAAAAATTCGGTACATTAACCCTAAATGCATTTAATTAGTTAAACGCATAAGTTATTAGCAGATTTTGGCAAATTCCTGTACCTATATAACAATTATACCTTAATACCTGCAAAGTACCTTTACCTATATATATATATTATACATTATTCCCAACTGCCACTATTATCCCTAAGTTACACAATATTATACCTAAGCATATTAATTAATATATTCCCAATTATTACGTCGTAATTTAAAAAGCGTACTATATAAAATAAAAGCGAAAGCTTTAAAAAGTTAAATATCTCGGATTTTAAAAAGCTTATACGATCGGCCAATATACCCGTATAGGAAAAAGATAACATAGTACAATTCCTTAAAAAGATATATAATAATAGTTTTGCCTTTTACCCTGTAAAAAAAGTTACACTTTAAATTTGTTTTAATCGGCTTATTCCTATATACCTAAAGGATATTAATGATTAACGTTTATGGAAAAACATTAACCCGCTACTATATTAGTTAACAAAACCGTAATGTAACGAAATAGCTGGATATTTATACCAAACTTTTATAATCGTTTAAAATAAAACTTACTTATGTTTCAAAAATATTACTGCCCTTATCTAAATAATCGTTTAGGACGCATTTTTAAGAATTATCGCCGTCATTCCAAAAGCTGGGCGAATAATTTTATATGGTAAATCCAAACCATTTTCTAATAAAATCCAGGAAGCGATTAATATTAATAACTCGAAATATATATAGTTTATCGCCTAAACTAAAGTTCCGATTAATAAAGGTTTAATGGGGCATTAAATTGGTATATTATACGACCGATCAAAACATTTAATACTGATATTCGATACTTATGCTACCGAAAATCGTACCTAGTTGCTATTTTAGCTATACCGAAAAACGTGGAAAAAATCAGGACTTAACAATCCGCCTGCCCGTATGATAATCGTCAAAATGCCTACCCAAACTAGACATTATGCTTACGGATTATGGATTACCTATATTTTTTATATTATCTACCGTAATCCTTCAAAATAAAAAAACAAAATTATGATTAAAACGACGGAATTTGGCGAATATCGAATAAAAAATAACATTACCGACATAATTAAAGGATTCCTAAACTTAAAACCAAAAACGGAAAACGTTAAAAGAAACGTAGGAAATTAGCTTAAAAACTTCACGTCATTATTAGCTAAAAAAAATAACGACGAACCGAATTTTAATTAATTTGCCCGATTACTTTATAGTAAACGATGCCAACTAAAACAACGTCCTAATTAGTTTTAGCAGTTATCTATACGACTGTTTCCGATATTAATACCCCTTTCTCCATCAATTAAAACTGGCCTATCGGCATCTAAAACTATACGACTTAATCTAACACTTACAAAACTACTATTCGAGATAAAGTATAAGCCTCGACCAAAGATTGGTAATTAGCGGGCCATAGCAATGGTACAAGGTTAATATGTTATACCGTAAAAGTAAGTAAGAAATATATTCGAGGATGCCGGGCAAAAACCAGAACCATATTTTCCATAAGGATGGCCAGGTTGGGCTATATACAAGTTTTTAATTAGTACAAAGAAACCAAAGGATAAGATTCAGAAAAAGCAGAAAAGGATTAAGCAGCGAAAGGATCTAGCCAAACGTCGAAGACAAAGTCCTAAGTTAAGAATGATAAAAAATAAGCCGCGCAAGCGTTAATCAAATTAATTAATAAGTTTCATATATAATCCATAACGTTAAAAGTTAATTACGTTATATTTTTATTTATTTTTCAAAATAAATTAAGGATAATCTTATTTCGAAAAAGGAAGATTAAAATGATGCAAGGTACCGGATTAAGGGGCATAGCTTGGCTAATCAGTTAATTAGCTTTACAGGTATATTTTCAGGAGCTTTTTCCGTTGGGCGCAACCCCGAAATATGTTTATCATTAATCATCTATCGTTCATCGTCTACTTATACACTTATTTCTAGTCTGGTTCAACACGGACCCAAATACAGTATTTTTGTTTGCCTTCGTTACCGCTGTACTCGGCTATTCTATCGTGACCCGCCTATCAAAGATGCTCTGATCGGAACTGAGTCTCCCCGTCCCAATTCAACGGTATTATTAAAATCGATAAGCTTAACCTTTATAACTTTACGGCCCACGGTTAAAATATTTTCGGATTTCCAGCTAGCCCTTTAAATCCGAAATAAATATTCTTTACTAAACCAAAAATTGCGAAGCAAAAAATGGGCGCGTTTAAGGATTTCGTTACGAAAATCTCGAATAACGTAACGCTTATCTTGCGAAAAAGCATAACGGGCATAAAATTTGCGCTATAAGGAAATACGATATCCAACTAGAAACGAATTTCGGAAAAAGATAAAGTTAACGTTATATATACTATTTTTCGACCGGCGGAATTTGCCAGCAAGTCAAAGGTTATAATATTCGCCTTTTCAATTAAATACTTTCCATGTTTTTTTTTTCTTAGATTTTGTAAAAGTTAAATTTAACATTAAGATCGAATTAATAAACACTAAATCTGATATTATAAAACGTAATATCCAGTCGAAATAAAGCATTTTTTTACCGTAATTACTTTAACCGGCCGCATAAAAAAATTGATAATATCGGTATTAACCGTTTAATATAACCAACGTCGCTATATCGTATAGTATACGAAAGGTAGAGATAAACCTGCGGTTTTTAAAGGAATCGGCAATAGCTTTAAAATTCTTTGTCGGCAGGAACGGCACCGTTTGACGGTCGGCTGTTATCTATAATTGGGTTAAAAAAATTATCGCCTTACGGAATATTATGCATATTAAAGATATAACCGGCCTTATTATCACGGAAAGGCTATATTTGATACGCTTTAATTAAGACCGCGTAATTTAAAAATTAATATATATAAGTTATATTCCCAAGTTAAAAATAAAATACTTACGAATTATGAGCTAAATTATTTATATTACCAAATAACGTATTATTAAAAAAACGACAAAATATTTCGTTAAATAAACCCTTATTTATTAACGCGTCCTAATCAGGACTCCACAATACTTCTCCTAATTATCCAACGCAACCAAGATACTTAAAAACCATATTATGCGCAACAGTTTCGAACTCAGCGGCGGTTAACCGGGAATATATATATTCTATGAACTCGGTAAGCTAGCTTTTCGAAAAAAGATTTTCGATTAAGGTATTCCTAATAACTCCGTATACGCTAGACGCTTCTTTTATTCGTGACTCGTATCGGATGCGTAACCTTTACAAAAATAACGCAAATATATAAGTATTATATATATAAAAGATAAAAGGCTTAAATAAATAAAACTTTAGTAATTTTTAATATAACTGCGTTATCCGGTTTAAAAACTAACGATCCGTTTTTAAGGTTACTTGCGTTATATGCACCCCGTTGATATTGTTAAGCCAATAAATACATACAAATGTAAGTAAGGAATTTATCTATATATAAAATAAAACGGGAATAAAAAAGAACCAGCGTTTCTTATTATATAGATCGGCTGCTTCGGCTTAACTGGCCTATATCTTCCGGATATAACTAATTATCTTCTAATCCCTATAGATAAGATAAAAGCGTTTCGAAAATCGACAGAATTGTTCTTTTTTAAAACCGCATACCTCCTAAAAGGTTTTTCGATAAACGCCAGAAGTATCGTCGATTGTATCTTTATTTTCGTTAACTGCACCCAACGAAATCGAACGGCGCTTATTATACGGTATATATTTTAATTTAAAAATGCTTGGAAATTTTTATTTATTTCGCTTATATAACGTGTTAATAAAAACAGGAAACAAATTCCGGATAATATTAATTACAAACCAACAAAACGTATTAAGTAATAACAGATATTATTATAACGTTTCGTAAAACCATTTTATTTTATAATGCTAATTAAAACGGAACATAAATTGCTTTAACCCTTTTTTAAGGATACGGCTATAACGACGGGCAAAGGCGGTAATAAAGTTACGCATAACGAAACCGTATCGAAGCTATAAATTACGAATATAATCCTAAATATTAAAATTATCGTACTAAATACGATATTATCTTGTTATATTTAAACGTAAAGCCTAACCTATCTTAATTAAAACCTTATTATTATAAAGAAAATAACGCGGTTACCTTAATTACCTTTAATAACCAGGTTACATTTTTGTTTAACGTATAATAATTTTCGCAAATACTTAACCGCCTTAATACATCGATTTTATCCCGCAATATCCCCGTAAATAACAGAAACCTGCCTAATAAATAAGGTAAATAACTGCCGTTAATCTTAGAAACAACTTTAACTAGAATAACTAGAACCATAAAAAAAGGATATTCTCCCTAAAGGAGACGTGACCGTGTAGACAAAATTGGATAAAATGATAGATTATTACCTCAATTCCTAGGCTTCACTAAACCCATCCCTCTCGCAGGCATTTCATTCCAAGGCGACTTTAGATTGCCTTGTCCCGTTCCTATCCGCGTCGATTCTTGTCGAAATTCTGGACGGTCTTCGCAATCCGGAGCGGCCGGGCAAACCATCGCTCGTAATCCTTTATATATCGTTCCAAAATCTGAACTTCGAAGTTGTCAAGCCGGTTACCGCCTTCCCCTTCCAGTTCCCCTTCCAGTTTCGCTAATACTCCGTTTATAATCGTTATACTTTCCGCTATATATTTTTATAAAGATCGATTCCCGTTATTTTCGCGAATCAAATCGTATCCGAAAATTAATAACCGAAGTCGATCACTTTGGGAAAGATTTTTGGGATCGATAATGGTATCCATAATTTTAACTCGTCCGGTAATTTTATGCGAATTATGTACCGTTAATACGACAGTTTCTATAGAAATCCTGCGGTTACGGATTACCGGTATCTTATGTTCGAACTTGCGCGGCATACTGTTTTAGGTAACTCGAAAAAGCGTAAAAACGATCGAACCGTAAGATTGGCGAGGGTTCGGAAAAATTCTAGCCTTTTATACGCAGTACGGCGTAATTAAAATTTACTATTAAGGTTTACTTTTAAGGTTTATCCTTAAGGTTTACCGTTAAGGTTTATTTTTAAGGTTTATCCTCAAGGTTTACCGTTAAGGTTTGCCTTTAAGGTTTATTTTTAAGGTTTATCGTTAAGGTTTATCCTTAAGGTTTACCGCGCAAAGCTTAACATCTCCTAAGTTATATTATCTGTAAGGACCCTGCCGAACCAGCCAGCGGGCATAAGGTTCATCAGGGTCGAAGCTTATCGGCAACTACGCATGTAAGCCTCCCAAGCCGATATCAGTCGAGAAATTGCGTGCTTACGGAGGCCCAGCAGTCGGCTTCAAAGTGAGGCTCTATGGGACTGAGGTATCAATCTATCCTAACCGTGAAACCCATTAATCAGCTATCGTGTTCGAAGGTACTGGATATAGTATTTATTGTGCAAATTACATCGTGTAATAATTTTCTGTATATTTGGCTCAGCCTGGAAAATAAGGCTTGAACCCATTCGACCTTGCATAATTTAATTTTCAGAAAGCTTAATATTTTTTTCATTACCAAGATAAGTTTTGAAAAGTCCTTAATTATTTAGTATTTTTTTAAATAACCGATTTAATTATTATTTAAGTTGTACCTTTAGTTAAGTTAGCCAAAAATAACGAACTTCTGTATTACTAGTACCGTATTTTGCTTTTGTTTCAATATTTACAAACACGAAAAGTTTCGATTTATAAATGTTCGAACGTATAACTGCCCGATAATATAGTTATATTATTCTTAGTTCTAAATGGTTATTAAGCGATTAGTTTTCAATTGCTATATTAAATCCTATTTTCGAACGGTAATATAGTTTAATTATTATTAACGAAATATATCTGTTATCGGAATAGAAAAATGTTCGGTTTAAATATGTCAATATCCGTAACCTGCGTTTTATTTTCTCTCCTTACGTATATTGGTTTGCGTATACGGTAACCGCTAGCGGCAATATAGAAAAAAAATTATACGATATAAAAGCTTTCATAAAGCCGGAAATTTAACTGGATATACCTATAAGGTAAAGGTCCGGCGTTTTAATGTTGATCGCTTCGAAATCGATATTGCTGTCTTTTTTGTATTCAAAAGTTAACGTTCGAATTAAGCGTATTTAGGTTTTTTGCTAATTAATGTACCCGAGTTATTAATTAACATTTTTAGATTTAGCTTAATAGGTTATATGTTATTATTAAGATTATTATTTATATTAATAACAGAACCAAAATTATAGACATCCGAAACTATTTGATTAAAACTATAATAAACCGTGGGTATTTGTCGAAGGTTATAAAAGAAGCTATTAAGTTTTATAATTCCGAAATGCCTTACGGAAACCAAGTTCGCGTATACGACAAATTAAAAAAGGTTAATAGTTTTATTCGTATCGTGGTATTTACCGTCGCTTTTGGATTAGGTATAGATATCCCAGATATTAATCGAATGGTATAATGGGAAATACCGAAAAGCTTTTTCGATAAAGGATTTATGGCAACGATTTAATCGCACGGTTCGTTATTATAAGCGACTAAATATAATTAGCTATAAATAATCTATAGTGTTTGCATTTTATTAAGCATTCGATAGGTATAAAATTAAGCCGTTTATTACAAAACTGGCTGAAATAATGAAAAGAATATAGGCCCCGCAAGCCAAGGACCGTACTGCCTATTAAAATATAAAGGTTATAGTGGAAATTGACGTTGCGGATTCGGATAATAAGGAAGTCGATAAGTTATTTGTCGTAAATAATCCGGATTAGGACTAGATAGTCGTTAAATCTCAATTTTATTTTTCGGCTGTTTAAAATATTATTCGCGTTATCCGTAAATTTCCTAAATGGAGTTATTTTAATTTGCGGAATAGGACGAAAATAGGGCCTTATTAGCGTATATTATTTAACGGCAAAAACGTACATAAAGTAATTTTAACATATTTTAAAAAAAAAGTTGTTATGTTAAAAAAAGACCGTAATAACTTTATTTCGGCTGGAATTTGTTATAACTTATATACGTTTAATTTTATTTATATATTAAAACCTTTAAATCCGAAAAGGTCTGTATGGAAATAATTAAAAGCCGGTTCGTTAAAGGCGGTTACTTAAGAAATAATCGAATTTTAGTATAAACAATAAATAAACGAATTGTTTTTTGCGCGGTCGTTTCCGTTCGGCGGCAAAGACATAAAGTAAACGTTTATTTTTATTAAGTTTAAGCGGTTTTTATTTGATAGGTTCTTAAATAAACCAAACGAGGTTAAAGGTTTTTATTTAATCATAAGTACCGTCGGATTGGTTAAAGCGGTTTCCGGGTTCGATAAATGGTAATATTAAGACGTTTTAAAAGATTTCTTTTTTTTATGCTATGTTTAATTTACGAAAAAGCCGTATTTTCCATGTTATAAAAGGTACGGAAGATTTTTTATAAATGGCGGAATTTCCTAATTTAAAGCAGCGGCGTTATATTTTTATGCTTCGGACCGATTTATATAAGTTACGGACGATTACCGCGTTATAAGTTCGATAAATATCGAAAAAAAAATTATAAGGTTACCGTAAGCCGCATATAGGTTTAATTAAGGTATATTATATATAGCCGTTCGGTTCGAACTGGTAATTAAGAATTTAACGGCAATTTTAGCAATTTAAATACCAACCCGGTATGTAATATATACGTTTTTATAACTGGAAGTCGTAATTCCAGTAATTATAATATTTATATTCGTACGTATAATTCGCGATATATTGGATAATCCTGATTAAGAACTTATAACGTTCCCGTTGTTTGTAACGTCGACCCAGAGCTTACCATTTCCTAATATATCTAATTTACTAACCCTGCTTTCGTTACCGTACCTATATTCGCTTAATTCGTTTACTTTTATATCGTTACCAGAATCACCGGCGTTACCCGAAAGGTAACGATATGCAGCCCGACGTTACGGATAATATATCGGAAAATGGAGCCGAGGTAATAGTTGCTGTCGAGGTCGGAAAATTACGCGTTAAAAGCAAACGGTGCTTGTTCGAAGATGGTAATAATTATAATACCAGGTCGAAAATTAGAAAACGAAACCCGGCCGGTCTTAATTAAAGCGGATAACGAAAAATGCGTTCGGCTTTAAAGTGGAATTACGGTTATAAGGTACGATAAATGTAAATATTTACGTTATATCGATTAAAGTTAATAATTTAAAAAAAATATTAAGATATTAAATTATTTTTAGTTATTTGGGATAAATCTTGGCTAGATTTTACGTTATATATTTGCCTAAATCGCCGATAGATAAGGCATATTAAAGGTTAAGACGGACGTTACAATTTTTCGCGGTTTTTAATAATGCATTTTCGAATTGGTTAAAGTACAGGACGTTATAAGTGGATTTTGCCAGCTTATTAAGTTCTTACGAGATATTAACGTTATTTAAAAGTTCGAAATAATATCTTTTTTATGTTAAAATAATTTAATTGCGTAAGGGAATAATTAAATAATGCGAACAAAGTTACTAATAGAGGTTTTATTTATTATATTCGTTTATTTTATTAATTTCAAGTTCGTTAAATGTTATATAAATATTAACTTTTCTTAATCCAGATTAACTATACGTTATTACGAATGTATAATAAACTATTTAAATTATAGAAATTAACGAATTTTAATATTACGCGTTTTTATTTATAATTTATCGCGGCTATTAACAACTCATTTTTTCTAACTTATATCCTTTGATTTCTATCCCCGAATTAAAATCTTTTCATTTTATTTCCGGTTCTTTTTTTCGAGCTTGTCGTACCAATTTTTAAAATATTTCTATTTTTTTAACCCTTAAGGTACCTTAATTCGGGTCGATTAACTGGTATAAAAAAATCGAATATGCGGGTAGATAAATAACGTAGATAATTTTTCGTTAAAAGTAAGAAAGTTATCTTTTTGTTAAATACAGTTATTTCGACGTCTGCTTTTCTTTAAATACTAATTCGAAATGTTTAAAATCCCGGGCTTATAATGGATCCGGAGCCCTTACGTTTTGTGATTTTGTCTTCCTAAGCTCGTAAGTAATATCTTTTAAATCCGGTTTCTGGCCAGCCTTCTTTAAGGCCAGCTACGTACATTATCGCCCTTTTACTGTAGATTTCGGTAATTGTGGTATTGTCGCGGTAAATAATTTGGGGTTTTAATTAGCACTTGCGGGTTCCTGTTGCTTATTTCGTCGTTATCTCGATAAGGATTTTGGTAATTATAAGTCGTTTCCGTCAGTTGCTTTTTCCGGGCCTTCGGATATATCTTTTAATGCTAGGTGCTCGGAAATAAAGCTTACCGGCATTTCCGACTGCGGCTTTTAAGATTTCTTTTTCCGACCCGTCTGGCGTATAAAGGTATAAGGTTCCTATTGCTTAATGCCGCACTTTTTCTTTTTCGGCTTAATTCGGGTTCCGGATAAAATTCGGAATCCTATATCGAAATCCCATATAAATACAGACATATCCGGATACGGTAAGTAGCTACCAAAGTTTTTACCATTAATATTTAATATATCTTAATACCTAAGCATCTAGTTATTATACATAGTTATTTGATCGCTTGCCAACTGCCTATAGTTGCGGATTTTCCATTCGCTTAGCATTACAAAAATAACGTCTATATAGTATATATTATACGATATATTACGGTTTTATTCTTGTAATCAGAACTATAAGATTGCTATATCCCTGGTACTATCCATATTATGCAAATTGTTATCGATTAGGAATACCCGGAAATGTACAGCAGCCCGGTTTATACGGGTTTTTAATTAAATTTAAAATAACGTGACATACAAGTACGCGCAACACTTTTTGGCACTCCGCAGCAACAAATTCAAATAACTCAACAACAACACATCGTATTAATTAAAATCAATTGGATTCTTTTTCGCTAAACATATCTACAACTTTTACACAAGTACGCGCATTATATCCAGGCTTACCGCAAACGCTACACTTCCGTTCCTTAGTCTCAACCCTTTTGCGACGACCCCTTCCAACTGCGGTTGGCTACATTATTTCACCACCCCCTTCTTTTTAGGCCAGAAAAGCTTACCCTTTTTATATAGCAAATGTTCTTCCTTGTTAAAAACGTTTGTTTTTAATTCTGCGACGTTTACTTAAAGTATAATTCGTTTCGCGTAATTGGACGTGTTTTCTTAGAAAAGAACGGCTTTATACAACAGCAACATATAGCCTTTTATTACAAGATTAGCCGACTGAAATATTTTTATTGGCCAGCTACCTTAATAATTTCTGTTCTTTTTTTACAAGTATCGTCCTTATCTTATTAATTTACGGATATCTTTAAGAGTTTTCGTAAGAGGTAAAATAGAACCAGCGGAGGTTAGCGTGGAGACGGTCGGCGTAAGCACAACTAGAGGAATTTTCAATTTGGAAAAAACGTTATTGGGATCGAATAAAACAAGACCAGCTTTCGCGAATCCAGATTTGATATTATTGGACGTTATGGCAGCTTGGAACGCGTCGTAGAAGCTGGCAAGAAAATCTTTATTGGCAATATAGGTATAATGGCGTCGCATTAAGTTTTCGATATACCGCAAATAAGCGCGTTTTAAAACAAAAGAATAAAATACATCAAAGGGTTAAAGCAAATGCGAAAAATGCGCAGTCATACAAAACGTAATAATGTTGTTGTTAGCGTAATATCTTTCGAATTCTATCGAATAATGGCTTTTATGGCCGTCGAGGATAAAAAACGTTTCGAATTTTTCGTATACGTCCGAATATGCTTGTTAAAATACTAAATCCATTCGAAACCTAATTTATTTGTTATCCAGCTATTATTACTTAATGCGATCTTTTAATCGACTGTTGGCAATAAATTATGGCGGTACCAGGACCCAAAATAATTTTTCCTTACCATGATAATAAATAGCGGCATAGTCCAACCTTGGAAATTAATAAACTGGATAATTTTAACATATTTTTTATTCCCTTATTAGGTTTATTTAAGTTTTTCACGTTTTTGGACATTAGTAATTACTATACCCGTTGCCATAAAAAGCCTTATCACAAATTTAGTCTCGTCGAAGTTGTAAATATCCTTTTTTGCGATGCCGTACTTCGCGATTATAGCCCGAATAAGTTCGAACTATTTACGAAACGTTTCTAGATTTTCAGATAAGACCCGTTAATAATCGGTTTTCCGATTTAAACGCGTTTTAAGTTTTTTTACTGTTTAAAAAAGTTCGACGCCTAATTAATTCTAACGCGTTTTATAACGCGTTAGGCCAGTAGTATATTAGCTATATTTTTAACATGCTAAAGCCAGACAGGAAACGTTTGCGTATTTAAATCGAGGATTCGGTCGACAATCGATTTTTTTTCGGTCGGCGTCAATCTCTACAAAGAAGGAGTTAAATCGGTTCGGGTGCGTTTACCGGTAGAACGGTATGCTAAGGTAAAAGATAAAACTTTATAAATAGAACTAAGCTTTTTGTAACTAAGTTTCGGGTCTCGTTTTTTAGCCTGAATGGTTAAGTTTATTCTCGCTTCTTTTGTAAGGCGTTCTATATTGTAGTTGTTGAGAAATGAGCAATTGAAGATGTGCAGTTAAAATGGCTAAAAAAGTGTTGCGCGTACTTGTGTGGCACGTTGTAAAGGATATTTATTTTGCGGTTTTAAAGGCTTATTATTTAATAATCGTATTTGCTTGTTTATTAACTTTACTGAAGTACTTTGGTATAATAAAGCAAATAAATAAAGTTATATACCATTTTGTAATTTGGTTCGGGCTTGGTAGAAACGGGAATTATATAACATTATTATATATAAATACGTTTGCTGTAATCGTTTTATAACTTATATGTATGTAATAGAAGTTTTTAAATATCTATTAAAGTATTATTCCGATATTATCGTCGGTAAAATATGCGCTAAGGTATATATAACGTTAAGCAAATTATGCTTTTTTGTATATAACAATAAACCCCGTTTTATTAAGGCTTTATAACATTGCAACTTTGTCGAATACCACTTTAACAATATTCGTATTTATTATTGTGTTAGCTACTAAAGGGCTTAAGGAGGAGGTATATTTAGCTAAAGGTAAAATGTGAAAAATAGTGCCGTAGTTAATATAAATTGCGTCGAAAGCTAACTTAGAAGTATTTTTAATTTTATGTACGCTTTAATCTCTTAGAAAATCGTTTTATAGATTTCGGATATAGTCGTTACATTTTATTTTATCAAATAACAGTAATACTATTTTGGTAACTGTATTATGCTAAGTATTATATAAAAGTTATTTATATTTAGGAAATTTAAGAATATTATAAGCTTACCGAAAGAATTTTTAGTTAATTATGATTAAAATTAAAAGAAAAGAATATAAAATATAATAAATAAGATAAAGTTTATATACTAGGTGGTTTTCAAGGATATTATTAGGAATAAGAAAAAGAATATAAGATTTTATGGTATATAAACGAAACTTTCTCCTTAAAAGAGACGTAACCGTGTAGACAAAATTGGATAAAATGATAGATTACTACCTTAATTCCTAGGCTTTATTAAACCCATCCCTTTCGCAGACTGCCTTGTCCCGTTTTTATCCGCGTCGATTCTTGTCGAAATTCTGGACGGTTTTCGTAATCCGGAGTAGCCGGGTAAACTATCGCTCGTAATTCTCTAGCATATATCGTTCCAAAATCTAAATTTCGAAGTTGTTAAGCCGGTTACCACCTTTCCTTTCCAGTTTCCTTTCTAGTTTCGCCAATATTCTGCTTATAATCGTTATATCTTCCGTTATATAATTTTGCAAAAATCGATTCCCGTTATTTTCGCGAATTAAATCATATCCGAAAATTAATAACCGAAATCGATTACTTTAAAAAAGATTTTTGAGATCGATAGTGGTGTCGATAATTTTAGCCCGTTCGGTAATTCTGTGCGAATTATGTACCGTTAATACGACAGTTTTTGTGGAAATCCTACGGTTACGGATTACCGGTATCGTATATTCGGACTTGCGCGGCATGCTGTCTTGGGTAATTCGAAAAGGCGTGGGAACGATCGAAACTGGCGAAGGCTCGGAAAGATGCTAGCCTTTTATACGTACTACGGCGCAGTTAAAGTTTACTATTAAGGTTTGCTTTAAGGTTTATCCTTAAGGTTTACCGTTAAGGTTTGCCTTTAAGGTTTGCCTTTAAGGTTTATTTTTAAGGTTTACCGTTAAGGTTTATCCTTAAGGTTTACCGCGCAAAGCTTAACATCTCCTAAGTTATATT